>JAAXYX010000907.1:0-28893 GCA_036851915.1 Ptenothrix huangshanensis
TGCTAAAGCCGTGAACTGCAATGGTAACATTGTTATTACGCTGTAGTACTCGTCATTCATGTTAAGCCATAAGAAACAAAAAACATACCAATGAGAGGAATGAGAAATTGTTAATATTACTGCACCGCAAAGAATCCTTTAATCAAAATCAACTTAATTTAATATCTACTGAAGTTTTACTGTGGATATTTTTGCCATTTTGGTTAGCATATCTCCATGTACATGCATTATTTTATATAGTGCCTATCAGTGATAGGTACGCATCCGGTTCGTAATCTTTACAGAAATTAAAAGCTGCAAATTAATTGTTCAAATTCATTAACGATTGTAATTGTTCAAATTTTTTAAAATAATTCGCGTTTTTGTTTCAGCAGAATGTTTGTTTGTATTTTTCTGTCATTTTTTAAAAATGTACTTTCGTAAATATATTGCTAAATGCTAAAACACTACCTGTCAACACGGGGTTTGGTCAGTTGATGGGATACGATAAACAATATATATTTTGGAGCTAAAAAGTATGACAGACAAAATATCTTGCAATTGTGTGTAGAAGTTCATAGCGAGAGAACTCCCTAGTATCCCTAGCCCTGGTACTAGCTTAGTAGCTTAGTATACGCATATGTACCTATATGACTTATCATAAACACGGAAACAACGTTTTCATGTTCCTTGCGTGCAATTATTTCTACGTCGCAGAGTGGAAATGTTAAGCAAAAAACCTACTTACTTTGGTTTTGTGTAAAGACAATTAATTGCTTTTTCTAAAAATTCATCGAAAGAACAGCCAAAAGTTAAATCCATATTTGCTTTTGCACTGCACTCCTTTTTGATATTTTTTCGAAAGTATTTGAAACCTTTCCCTACTATTTTTAAAAAGCTAATTATTCAGAGTAAATATTTAACACGTTTTGGAATAGGATACGGTGTCCTACAGGGCAAACACTGATTTGTGTTAGCGAATTTATTTTTGAATAAATTTTGTTCTCTCTATAAATGTGCGTCGCTATGATGTTTAAAGTATGTATGTATTTAGGTGGTAATATTAAAATGATGCAACTTTGACTGTTTTTGTGAATCAGACCTTATGACCTGTTCAGAAAATTATGTAGGTACCTATGCTGATACACTATCGTCCGTAAAAATATAGTAAAATATGTTAGCAATTCAAGCATACATACATGTCTGTTTAATTGTTTCCAATGGTCCTGCGAGTTGTTGAAGAGAGAGAGAGAAAAGAAATAATTTATTTCACTGTTGCTTCTATAGCAATTGCCTAACGACACAGTAGACCTGGTTGCAATGAGTACGGAGGTAAATAAATATCCTTTATCCTTTCTATTCTAATTAATGTACTTAACGTATCTATCTAATTTTGTATGAGTAAGCTTGTACAATAGAAGTGTTACCTACAGCTAAAACTAGTACAGCAAAGTACCGTGTGCATAGGTAAAGCCTGAGGGCGTACGTAAAATATTCCCGTTGTCAACAGTAAGTGAGGATAGTTTTCCATGTGCTTTCGTTGTTACTATAAATTGGCCACATTTTTAGTATGTCACTGAAGATGCAGTAATTAATTAAATAAATTAATCAATACAAATTAAATTAAATATTTAAATTCCAACATTAATATTTATTTTTGAAAATCAATAAATTCTGTCTAGACAATTTGGTCATAATTTGCGTATGAAATAGAAAGGTTGTGTAGTGAAACAACACCAAAGGCTTTTCTCCTTGTACTTTCTTAAAAGTTTGAGCAAACTGCTCGATTAATATATCCCAAAAGCCACATATTTTTCATATTCTCATGCCCACTCAATTTTCGGGCGTTACTGCCGATGTTCACTCTCCTAAAAATACCATCTTATTTAAATTGTTTGTATGTCCCTCACTCATTGCCCATCGCTTATTTAACTATACGCGAGATGATGAAGAGATGTGTAATGGAGGTACAAACAAAGGATTAAAATACGATGATCCGTTATTTACCGTGTATCTGCATGCAAAAAAGAATTATGAATTACAAATAGTATGAATATATAGTAAGTAAAAATAAGGCGACAATTGCGCCTACAAATTGTTTTAGTACAAACAGGTCTGTATTAACTTGATTGTAGAGTCACAGTAAACTTACTTTTAAAATACCAGCACGAGTTTAAATATATTGTTTGACATCAGTGCTTACTCATAGGGGTAAACACTAGTACATATGTGAACTAACTACATAACTAATTATTTATCTACAGTATTCTTGTAGGCCTTAAACCTACACACGAAAGTTACTTGATATCGTTTGCAAACGAGGACAAAAAATTAAAATATGACGAATTGGAACACATACACCACGGCTGGGTCAAACGAACGATTTTTACGTACAGTAAAAGAACATGTAAAGGAACGTTCTATAGATTGATATAAATTCTTAATATTGTTCTAAATTCTATGTTGTGCGTTCATGGTCGATATTTGACATACAGAAAATAGGAAGTTGCAAATATATACCTACCTTATTTACTTATGCAACACCTTTTTCATTCATTTTACAGAAAATAGTGACGCTACAATTCATTTCATGTTTATGGGTAGTTGCAATAAAATGCATCTAACGTAGGTATACGACATTATCCACGATGAAATTGAACTACTGTGGGTTCATAAACTGCCCATGTTGGGTCGCAAAAAATAACTGAAAATGAACTTTTAAAAAATTGTCGAATTATGCCACAATCCCATTAAAAATTAAAAAAAGTATACATATTACATAAAAAAGTCTGCATTATGCGTAAATCTACGCTAGTACGTTGACAATAATAATAAACAACGTGAATATGATGACACTACGGCACACTACTAAACAATAAACATTACTCAAATTTAAACTGAGGCTTTAATTGGATAAGCCTAGGGTAAAATAGTACAGACACTGAATTTCCCAACGTAGAAAGTCGAACCGGGATAAAAACGCCACACCTGAGACTCCTAAGTTCAGAATATCAAGAAATCGTATGCCGCACTCTCGATCCTTCCAAAACCTTCGTGCAAAATGACACAATATTTGAATGGCAGATTTCGAACAGGAGTGTAAGTAATTTTTAAACGAACTTTAAATAAAGTATTATACTGTACGTAGTAGTTTGCATACAGGATTAATAAAATAAAACATGTTACAATACTATATTATTAAGAATAAATTTAGTAATGGAGTGTACAGAAGGAATCACACTTCATTCCGTAAAATACAGATCTATAGTATGATAGGTAAGTATTCCTAAACTACGGTACCTGGAAAGTAATACAAGCTTGCGACGTGGCATGTCACTTTACCTTAACAATGTATATGGCTCTACGGACTTTAAACTTGTGAGGAAGCGTACAGCGCTATTACACGCAATATAATTGCATGCAATAAATAACCTTTATAATTAGTTTTAAAAGCTTTGTATTTCCATCCCTTAATAATTATTAATAGTAATCTAAATGAAACAGTGCAAGTAGGTACACATTTATAAAAATATTAGGATAACAGTTGCACCCTACTCAAATTGTTCGATATACATTTTTTAGAATTACCTATTGTAGCATAACAGTAATTACTTACACCCACGGTAGACAATTTACATGATAAATTCGTATTACAATTATCTTCCAATAAGAGTAGTAAGTAGAAACTGAGCCTAGATGTAACACTACCTTAAGTACATACCCATTTTTTAATTTTACAGCTGTAGAGAGAATAATTAATTAATCCGAAACAAAAAACGATCCTGCTACATGTACTAGTAATTGTAATGTAATCCCTATACTTATGCTAAATTGATGGATACAAAACAGCTTACTTTCGTCTCTGAACTTTCATTCTTTAATTTAACTAGGAGTACAAGTTTTTAAGCTTCTCCAAATACGTTAGTTATACCAAAACCGAAGATGAGATATGTTTTTGTCAATCAAGATAGACATCGATGGAATATTAATAGCTTTTATTATGTGTACGTATGTTTGCATGCAGGTATACATAGAGAGGTACAACTGTTTTAAGAAACGACAAGACCCAAGGCCGAATCATAGGTTCTTCAGTAAGTATCATCACATTAGTTTTCTTTGTATCGCATGTAAAATAAGATCGGTTTCGCTTATAGAAAAAGACAAAGGGAACGTATGTAACCGACTGCGTTAAATTCATTATGAGCAATCTAAAAAAATCGTTATAAAACAAAGTTATCCTTGACAGCTCAGTGAAAGGATTTCAGTTATAGGCATTTTTAAAGAAGCGTTCGTTGCTCGGTTCTAGGTATGTGTGTGCCACTGGAAATTGCATAATCATCCATATAATTATAATACAATTACTGGGTGTAACTAATTAGATACACAAAATTCTTTTTAAAAGTTTATCTACTTAGTGTGTACTTTTATCAGTCAAGCTACCTTTGCAAGTGTTTGAACTGCAACTGACGATATGGCATCGGTGTATAATAGCTATTTAAAGATCTAATTTATTTTAATAACGATGGTCAAACGGTTCCAGTATGAATCGTCGGCTTCCGTTTCGCAATCTTCCCGATGAGTTTCTTATTTGCGTCGTCTGCAAAAATTTTCGGCTTCCTGAGTTGTCGGTCAAAAACAAAGCAGTGAAAGATAGCAATATATTATATATTTATGTTAAGTACTAAAAGTGGAGCACTGCCTCACGGAAGGGATTAAGGACCAGTTTACGCATTTTAATAAATGTTTGCATTCTTAGTGATTTTTGGCCTCGTAGAGATCAAATCTTAACATCCCTATGCCTTTTTGCATTTCGTGTTAAATTGTGGGTTCCCAAACGGTAGGGAGGTTACCCTGTTCATAGGTCGAAAAAGCTTTACTCAAATGATGTAATAGTCATCGTCGTTAATGATGATAATTATTACACTAACTCAGATATTGCATACTACTTAAGTCCCATGTATGAGGAATTTGAGGATAATTAAGTTGGGTCCAAAGAATATCCTCTTTTTAATATTCGTCTATTGGAATGTTTGACTTTACCACACTTCATTCAACACATGCATTCCTAGAACCAACAACAACGTTGAAGGTTAGCATAACAATTTTAATTTAATAGCAGAGGGGGCACTCCGGGATTGTTCAATTATTGTTGTCTCTAAGTTTTGAACAATGAAGGCCGAAAGGAATTAGAGCATCACTATAGCTGATATAGAACCGACAAAAATCCAGTAAAAATACATAATTGTCGGTGAAAATAAGATCAACGAAGGTAGTTACTGAAGACCAGGTCAGAGAAATACATTAGGCACACCTTACCGATCAGCCAACACAAGAGTGCTTAATTATACATAATGTTGTATATAAATATAAATTGTTAAACGTTGTACATAACAATAAATTGACAAGAACTTTCGTACTCAGCTCATGACAAACAAGGAAGTACCTTCTTATTCATTATAAACTTGTTAACCTAATTATAGTCTACCTACAACCTTTAACAAACAATTAAAGATCATGATTTACAATTCTATTTTTAACCCCTATACGTAGCCGACGATTTGTTCGCCGAAGATAAAAATCCGATGAACTTGGAAGACTACGAAAAGGAAGGCGACGATTCACGACACTACCGACTAAACAGGACCAATGCATTATCAGCATCAAGTATTTCACCAAATGATGGAAATGCCTGTTTTATTTATTTATTTATTTGAGTCAAAAGAATACATAAAACAAACACCGAAAGAATGCAACTGAGAAGAGGCAAGAGGGAGGAAGTTTCAAAAATTAAATTGCTAGAAATTAAGTAATTATAATAGGGCAATAATTCTAATCGTAAGACATTTAATTAGGGATAAAAAACGTAATCTACAAGTTGATAACACCATATTAAAATGATAAGTTTAGCTAACTCAGCATTATCATTTTTTTATAGATCCATAATTAGAGGAAACTACAGACTTTTGGTATCTATTAAGTCTACAAAGAATGGTCCTATAGTTATTTATGGATCTAGTAGTAAGGAATTCCTTTTTATGTAGAAGTATTAACGAAACCTTGTAAATTTTGAACAAAGATTTCCCTAGTTTCAGCTAAATTTCGATATTCGAGACATACATAGATTCAGAATTAATTTTATCAAGGGAGGATTAATAATTTTTATAACTTTAATTATAATATTATTGACAAACTTCTGGCTTCAATTTTCTTGACACTAACTATAAGTGATTCAGTGGTGTTCCAGACCGGAATTGTATATCTAATATAGTCCCCGTAGAAAAATTTAGTTTACTGCAAAAACTTTACTTTAACAAAAGCGCATGATTTTCTTTGATCTACAAACTTTCGAAACTAAAAAACTGACCTGAAAAGTGTAGCCTCGATAGTTGCAAAATTTAGAACTTCAGCCAACGATGTCCTTAAAACTATAACACGCAACTCTCTATCTATTTTTGTCTTGCATATTTACATAAGCATACATAGACTCAATACTCGTTTCAAAAATATGAAAAATTATTTTAAATTTTTACTGCCATGATTCGTACGTAGCTGTTCTTCTCGATCCAGTAGCATCTGATTCAAGGCTTGTGTCTTTACATGATCAATAAGTCTATATTCAACTGATCCAGGGTCCTCACTGTGAGACTGACTTCTCTTATGAAGGGAAACCTTGGAACTAAGAGATTTGGTATCTCCATCTGTACTTTTGCAGTCAATCTGGAGATAGGTCAACTCCCTGGCCGTATCGTATTCATGGACTGATTTCTTGTCATGTGGAGAAAGTGCTGGTCCAGCTCGTCTCCTTGGACTAGATGGTAAAGTGTTCGTGCTGTTTTTCGCCGATGTGAATCTTGGACTAATGTAATCTGTTGTTTGATGGATCTTCTTTTGGACGGGGGTTGGACCTAAAGTAATAGGGTTATCATGAGGCTTCCTAAACTGCTCATTTGTTTGGTTTACAGCTTGTCGTTGGCTTTTTGTAGACGGTAAAGTCATCGCTCCGCTGGAGTATTTAATTGGGAATTTGTGGGCGGGGCCCTTCTGTTGATGAGATTTATAGCTGGGACTCTCAACCGGTTTCCTTAAGTCAGGTTTCAAATTTCGGTCCACCTTAGGAGGCGACGGGACAGGTTTCACATGCGGATCCCCCGGAGACGGTAGGGGATTCAAATGCGACGGAGGTGCTGAATTACCATGCATAGCTGGGTTCTGGAAAGCAGGAGAAATTTCAGATATATTTGAATACAAAACGCCAGCAGACCCAGGAGGTGAGTGAAGGGAGGAACACGTTGAGGAGGAATCGTGAGTCTCTTCAAAACTATCGTAAGGAAAAACGCTTCGTGAGGTCGAAGGAAGGGACAGTGTTTTCATATTTTCATTACATCCTTGAGGGGAGTTAATGGCAGTCGTCAAAGATGAAGAGGATTTCTTTGGTGGACGAGGAGGTGCAGTGGCTGAAATGTGAATTCCTTGAACTGCAACAGCATCCGACTCTGATCCTTCCCTTTTGGCAGGATAAGTTGCCCAATTGACTTTTGGAGGGAAAGGAAAGGACGTATTGCAATACGTGGATTCTTGTGTTTCATTAAACCGGATAGGTTTTCCAGTAAAACATTCAGAAATCGGAATGTAAGGACCAGACAAATGATTTGAAAGTGATGGACTACTTTCATCACTTTCACGGTTTTCTCCACTTTCCGGTTGATTGTTTTCATCCACAGGCTTAGTGTACACTGTAATCATTTAAAACATTCGTCAATTTTCATTAATTATTTAGTACTAGGCACGACGTTGACAGCAGAGCTATTTTTAATAATATTACTATTATTGATAAATAACGAAAGGAGCTTGGCAAAAAGGGAATTGTTTTAGTTTTATACTTACTCTCAGTCTCCTCCTCAACAGTTTTGAGACCACAAACTTGGCATAAGCATGTAACCCACTTGTTCATTTCAGCTTCAGTATCTGCTGCGAGGTAATAAACACGACTAGGTGTTCGAAGATTAAATGTGAATTTGTGGCGGTCTTGAACGGACAAAGGAGCTGCAATCTGTGGATTCGATGATAAATCCAGCTAAAGAATAATTTGATATGACACAACTACTTTTCCAAATTTATGCAGAGATAAATCAATGGAATAGAAATATAATAATATTTTCATTTAACAATCACTTGCCTGTTCACACTCATCAAGGTTAATTTGGCCCTTCTGCCTACGAAGGGATTCGTCGGTAAAATACTCCAAGACAAACTGATTCGGAAATGATCCAGTTCGTAGAATAAACCATCGTCTTCGCCATCGCTACAATTTAAAAATTAAAGGTAATGTAAAATATCACGCATTTACCTAATTAAAATATCACGTTTGAATAATCGAAACGTCGAAACGAGCAGTGCTAGCAATGTCTTTTTTTGACCGAACCTGTCAACTATTGCAAGTTTTAACAGTGTGTTGAGGCTGCATCAATAAAAGATATTGAAATCGAGTATTTTAAAAAGCTAAACAAAAAGTTCGAATTTCAGTAATTTTCCACAGGGGATCCACCCCTTGCCCAAAAATGTACATGCGAAACGACATAAGAAAATTCGAGAGTAAAAATAGGTCAAAGTTTGAAAAATGTCACTGTACGGACGAGCACGCGAGTGCGCAGCATGTTGATAAGCAGACCCTTGTTTTTGCACCATGAATTTAAAACAAAAATATCCTCCGGATCGGGTTGAATACGTTTATACGCGACGCCGTAAGTTTAAGAATATTAAAAATGTAATAATAATCATAAACACAATATAGCAAAAGTTTGTGTGGAATACTGAGTTTGTGTCACTTGATATATATACTTATTTTTGTCGGATGATAGTGTCGCGTTTATTTTAAATAATTTTTTTTCGAACAGCAAAGCTAAATACGTGATTCATAAAACTTAAATTAATCCGAAGTCCTCATGCTTGCGCTAAGTGTTTACTTCCACCATAGTTTATTTTCGCTACTTTTCAGCAGCAACTCCTAAAATATGATGTTTTGATAAGAAAGGAATTTTTAGTATCATAATTTTCATTCCCCCCCCCCTTTTGTTCTGTACAGACTTTATAATCATTTTGTTTTACCTACCTACTTATTATGTAATTCTTATCTAATGGCATTCAATTCATTAAAACTAACTCTACCTACGGAAATAAGTTTCTGCAACTGAAAGATTTAACAAAGTCATTACATTACATTACAATTAGGTATAAAGGAATTACTTACAGGTCGAAACAACCCTCTTGCTGGTGGAGACTTGGTAAGCCACCCGTGAGTTACTATTTCAGTGGTCCTAGACATGGTTTAATTTGTAAAAGAAATATTCTGTTCTTGGTACTGAGACGACGATTTCCACCCATTTACTTCTGTATTACAGCTTTTGTGAAGATTGTAGACACCATAAGGAACTCTACAACGGCATGAATCATCAGGCTGTTGACACAATATTACGATGATGAATTCTTTTCTTGTTAGATACTTTATCTTTCCGAGTTAGTGTTATCCAAAAATTCCTACAAATATATAATTACATACGTATATGTTCATTCTTCATATCAACATGAATTACTTAAAAGTAAGGCATTCTAAAATATCAGTTTAAAATATCAGTAACAATTCGTAGATATAATTGCATGAAAGCACGCTTTTATTAGTGCTTCTTCACTACTTCAGCTCTGTCCTCAACAAACATGGCACTTTATCTTGCAACTTATCGTCCAAGTAGAAAGTAGATTATTGAGTCAAAAGAATTAGACATTATTGTAACCATTTTGAAATTCATATTCAATACCTACTGAATCTGAGCAGGAGAGTTTCTATATTCGTCATTTCATATCAAAACTGTCACGAATTCAACGGAGTAACTATTAAATTTTTATAATTGACACTTTGCAAGGAATTACTGCAAATTTAATCACGAACATGACCTCAAGTTACCAAACATGATTGTTACTGTAACAAAAAACCAGCAACTTTAACGATCGACGATTAAAGACTACTTGCTATCAGGATGGAAAATTTTTGGAAATATTTTAATCTACACCAGAACATTAACTTTTTCCCAACACTCCACTCATTAGCTAAATTTAGAAAACATATTTAATACCACCCTTCTTTTGCATTGTTAAATGAGTCTTACTTCCTCAAATACACTTTTACAATTACCTATACGCAACTTACGAAGTCAAAATCAATCAGCTTCTTGTCCAAGGTCTGAAGGTGCAAAGTTTAGTATCGTTTCGTATCAATTGTCAATTGTATTGTGTGGTATAGTAACCACTGCTCCCAAAATAATGGGATTTCCACATTAAAGTCAAACACTTTCAAAACTACATACTGAATAGAGTACAAAGTTGAACGTAATATTATAATAATTACTTTGTTATTATGGGTCCCAAGATAAAACTTTTCTCGACAACATCACACATACAACTAACTAGCTAAGTAACTACACTGATTACTGATTGTATTCTCAGAACGTCGTTTGTACTGTACTAGTACTAACTAACTACTACCGTGATAAATACACTCTTTATGCATAGTATGTAATACAATCAGAATCAATATGCTGGTATGCACTCACACTGAACACAGGTACCTAAGTACATTAGTAGATTACCTACTTGAATCGGAAAATAATATATGCTCTACGTATATATATATACATATATAAGTATGCATAGGTGTATGCATATATATATTTGCGCTTATTTTTTATACAACCATTTCTTCAGAAACACACTTTGCATATAGTGGACAATTACAATCACTTTAAGTCGTCAAACACAAAACAATGGAAGATGTGCTATTATTTTTACTTACGTATTCTGTCTCGTCTTTTTTCGAAAATTCCAACTTCTGAAGCATAGTCACTCTCAAACCAAATTCTAGTAGCTACCGATAAGTCTTAAATAGCGTACGAAAACGATCACGGTACTATTTGGTGTTAAAGTTGCAATTTTAAATTGTACGCTCGCACCAGATTGATAATACATCGGTTAACAGCAAGCTTATACTTTATTTACTCTGCGAATTGTACTAACGCAGTGTTCAACGAAATATGCACGACTTTATTGTAGCCAGCCTATTGAACGTGCACTCCGGCTTATATCAGCATATAACTATAGGTGATCATGACGATAATTGCACGGTAAGATTATAATTATGAGAACTGGGAGGCAGTTGTATTTTTTGCACACTGAAACAACTCTTTGATCTTCAATTACAATCGAATCAAACAATACAGCCGTTCAACCTTTCACGAGTTTCACCACTATCAATGACCAAATATCGAATAATCGAATCCAAGTCATGCAGCTGAGAGCCAACTCAAAACATTGACCACAGTCACAGTCCCAATCCCAACTCCCAGTCCAACAAACCAGACCAGGAGAATCAGCACCAACGCTCAACAGTAGTAACACTTGACTTAGGTATACAATCCCACGAATGAACGACGAAGGAAGGGTAGCAATTCGCAATTTTTGGGAGCAATAACAAAACAATGGGAAAACAAAAGATGAAAGAGCAGAACAAGAGTCAATATTGCAAATTGCAAAGACGAAGCTAACGATAAGTTAGTTGATATCGATGTTGATGAATATTGAGGAATAGTATAATGACAATGAAACTATGACTAAATATTTTTTCAAGTTCCTACCTTCTGCACCCGACGGGGATGTTATTTACACACCGGATAGTATCGTATCGTAACATTTTATAGTTCTCGCCTCAAACAACTTTTATACAAGTCAGCTATTCACTAGTATTTGCCACTATCACTATTATTATGTTGATAATTTATATTGTAATAATGCAGTTTGTTATTGCTTTCATTCTTTGCATCTTCACTTCACACTTGCATACCAGCATAGTACCTCAGTACCTTTATATTTTTATTTTGCTACGTATATGGTATAATATAATTGGTAATGCAGAATGTCGAGTATGAGTCAGTGCTTCTGATTGTTGATTTTTAAACTCTAGATGTATTAGAATGGATTTGACACTACTTCTACTTCAGTCGTCAGTTGCGAAATGCGAAAGCTGGAATTCCCAATCTGTGCTACAACCTATAACGGATGTGTTTGTTTATACGATCACGCAGGCTGATGTTGACTGCATTCAACTAAATACAACTACTTAATAGCAACAAACAAACAACCAATGTTTTCGATATTTATTAAACGCAAGAATGACGAACCAGAAGTAGACTTAGACTTATTAGTAGAGTCAGACTTAGATCAAGAAGCTACGATTGTTTAGTCGTTGGTCGTGGTAGCGCAGATTTCTTGGGAAGAGTTAAACAATTAAAATCACAATGACAGTCCAAAGTTTTTTTTTGAATACTGAATTACCTAATTTAATTACTACAGAAATAGTAAATCTAAAAAGTTCTTGCGCACTTTTGGGGATTTTGGGGAGTTTGGTTGTAGCTTTACTCTAATCTGCTTGGACTTTTCGTCGGTGTAGGAGAGGACGAGATGTAGAGCAGAAAATACATAATATAATGATGTAGGTGTAGGTGTAGGTACGATACGGTTGTAAAGTCACCATGACTTAGACTAGGGTTCGAGTTTAAGATTCCTTCTTACGTTCCTACTATATATTGGTACATTCACTATTCAGTCATATTATCATATTACCTTGCCTGTAATACTGTAAATACCTAGTCGAAGGATGGAAACAGTGGCAGTGGCCAGTGGCAATGGAATAGAAAGGGAAATGGAAATACCAGTAACCAGTATACCAGTACCGGAGTCGAAGAGAGTACGCCACCTCTTCAGTTCTTCACTTCTTCAGCGTAGAAACAGATGATGAGGAGCTGAGGAAATGAGCGATTCAAACCCAACAGCCTGTGCTGTGGTAGTGGTAGTGGGTACTGTATACATATATATATTTACATATGTATATATAATTAATATCCGATTCTAAATACACACACAGTAAGTCAGTCAGTACTGTACTAACTAACTAATATGTGGAAAGAAAAGTCTCAAAAATCTAACTTGATGCACAATATAGAACTCGGATAATCTCAATATCATAATCATCGTGAGGGTGTATCATCGGTAATATTCTGCATTCTCTGTCTGAGCCTATACGCATCACTGTTTACCATTTACTGAACTGAAGAGTGAGCTGCAAGTGTTGTGTACTGTTTTGTTGTTGGTTTCCAATGATTTAGAATTTGGAACAAGTCGCATCAACACCAAAACCAGCACTTAACATCAGCAGAGACTAAAAACAAACTATACTCGAAAAATACAAATACCACGACCATTTCTAATTTCAACTACACCAATTTTTAATACCAGTCACCATCGCACGCTCTCCTTCGCATCATTCTACATTCGAGTTCGATTCTGGACCACACAAGATAGTTTTTAGTAGTGCGGTTGTGGTAGTAGTAGTGCCAGGCCAGTACAAGTACACACAGACATACAAAAGCGATAGTAAAATAGAGACAAGAAGCAAACTAAAAATATTCGCGATCGCGATACCGCACCTGTCAATATACTGAATTCTGATTCTTAATCTAAATCTAACGGTAGGAAGCAAGTATTCTTTAGTCATATTCCTACCACCCATTCCCAACCGAGATATCCTAACTTTCTTGATCCTACCTTTGCTCTTGAACAATTATCAGATTCCGTAATACCATCAGTAATGGCATACCCGTAATCGTATTATCAACCAAATGGTCATAATAAGAGGTAGCGCCAATGCTAATATCAAAATCAGCAATGCTCAATGCAGCCTACACTTGTCCTAGTACATGCGGCAGGTATATCTACTGGTAATCTGGGAAGCTAGGAGATCAGCAGTCATATAATTACCTTTGGCGTTTAGCATTCTGTGGGTTGTGACTACTTGTGACTGTGACCCTGCCTGCTCATCGTCGGTTGTCGTTGTCTCGGATCGTCACTTCATTGACAGTTCAGCGTTTATTGTGAATTAAGTGATTACGCTTCATAATTTATATATAATTTACAGAAGAATCTTAACCTCACCTGTACTGTACTGTACTATGCTCACCGCGGTCACACGTTAAGTGTTCTCTAGCCAACAATATTGATATTACTTGTAATTCTATTCATACTCGCTTATTCTTCGGATATATTACTTCCCTTCCTACTGTTGTTCCAGTTCCCAATATATATTTTCGGAAGTAATTTATTACGTAAACGGGATACACGGATTCTTGTTTAGTATTGTATGATTGTATGTAGTAATATTACACAATCGTACGCTTAAATAGACGATAGACAATCAGTTAAATTAGCAGTATGGTTTCACGACGTTTTCATTCGTTCTGAATGAAATACGTGGTTTAGTTTTATTTTTATTTTCTGTAAGTGTGAAGTGAAACTATTTGTGAAGCTGTAATTGTGAATTTGGATTTTGGGTGATTGATGGTCTGCGATTCGCAGGGTTGCAGGGCTCAAGTTGTAAATTGTGACATATATTCATTGGACTAATTTGGTTTGCTTACATCACTTATGACTTACGAGAACGAGAACTATGACGTTACAGCTTTAGACTTTCAATCCACGACGTAACTACTTTGCTCAGGGTTAAAGTCTAAGTAGGTAGTTATGTTTATTTGCCACGCTGCAATTGTGGAGGGAAAAAGTTGAACATACTCTTAAAGTGCATTCACATAATTACGTCTTAAGTTAATGATTGCACTACCTCCGCTATGTGAAATTACTGCTCAGTCACTTTCGTAGTACAACTATCATACCTGTGAATAATGGAAAGTAAAATAGTATAAAGATTTTACTATATTTATCCTACCATCGTATCAACCGTACACGGTGTCACTGTGTCACCCAGTAGGAAGCAATTATTAGTTGAAAAAACTAAACCCGCTTTATGCACAGTGCGGAATATTTATTACATTTAATCACATTTTAAATGTATTGCGTCGACCTACGATCTATTTTAACTTATTTCTTCTCGTCAATGGATACGGTCGTGGAGCTGAAAACAATGGGTTGAAAATATTAAACGCTCTGCCAGCATTAAAGCGTCTGACGGTTGTTTACTAATGGGGTCCATTGCATCAGTCCTTCAATGGCACTGTCCTGCTTGTGCATATATTAATCCCACGGAAGTATCCAATTGTGTCAGATGTGATGTGCGACGTCCTACCGTCATTAGTGACGTTCCGTTATCTTTGGATCTTTCACACAAACAGCTACAACAGGGGCAGTCTGTCTCTTTCGAGTGTCGTCTAGAAGAACCCACCACAGCTGAATGGTACGAAATACCCACCTAATTATATTGTATGATGCATTGAAGAATGGCTAAGGTGCCACCGAATTGTACATTATATATTGATAAATTATGACATAAGTATAGGTAGGTCATTGATGAAGGATTCATTATTAATTAATTATTTTAGTACAACCCACGAAAACGTGTCCAGAGATGGGAATCATTCTCCAACTACGGGACGCTCAAATTCGCAGGATGACGATTCCATTTTTCATTTCGGTGGAACTCCAAAATCGCCAAGCTCATTAACTCCTGCTGATGAATGTAAAAAGGTTGAAACAGCAATTCCAATGAAGGTTGACAAAGAATCTTTAGTAAACTGTAGAATCTCAATTAATACTACATGTGCTTCTGTGAGAGAAATCAATGATTCTCAGGTTAAGTCTCTACCTCCACAGGACTTTGTTAAACGTAAAAAATCAAACTCATCTAGTCTTAATGCACTGCCACGTGACTATCCTGATTATCATGCAAATCAGGAAAGTTCGCTAACTAGATCTGCTACCGACTCAAATTTAGGCATTGAACCATCAGCCAAAAAAATGCCGGTTAGTTGGATGATTCAGCCCATAGAGGATGATGACTCAATTCAAGTTACACAAAATCAGAAACCTGAACCTCAAAGGGAGTCGAAGAAAAGAGTTCTTGATACTACAGTTAAAAGTCTCAAGTGTCCTTATACGCGGAACAACAACAATGATATTGATAAAGTTAAAATCAACAATGGCATTATAAATAATGTCGACCTACCTTCCACCGAAGAATCCTGTAATCTCATATTTGAAAACAATAGTGTGCGATTTGAAAATAGCCCTAATAGGACAACCGTGGAAACAGAAGATGAGTGTGTCACGTCTTCCCAGGAAGTTAACGCAAATATAAGGGCAAGAACAAATTCTTCCATTTTGGTCGAGGAAGAGATGCACGTGAAGGAAAATAGTCAGAATGGAAACGACGAGTGCACAAATCGTGATGATAATTCAATTTCAAACTTCGTTAAAGTAGCTGTGTCCTTTGAAAATACTGAAAAGGTAAAAGCTCATCGGAATTTAAAACCTGAGCGAGTTATTCAAACGTCATCATCGGTTTCGACTTCGTCAAAATGTTCAAAAGAACTGCGGAATATTGAAGCTTATCCAAAAATCACGAATAAATCAACCAAAAGTAGTATCTTTACTAGTGAATCCAAGAATCAGTCCGATTGCTCTAAAAGGCATAGGCGACATCATGTCTCTTCTAATCCATCATCTGTTATACTATTTAGTCAACTAAACTCTGTTCATACGAAAGAAGATGCTAGTGAATTAAAATACATCGATGAGGACGTTCAGTTTGTCGACTGTCCTCCAAGTTCTAAAGTCGGTGAAAGTCGTCGCTCTTCGTTACCTTCAAGCGGTCCTTTAAGCCTCGAAAATGATTTCCAAGATCTTGCAGTCCTTCAGAGGTGGACTTGTGCTAAATGCACTTTGGCGAACGATGCCTCCAACGGGGTTTGTGATGCCTGTGGTGGATCCCGAGTAACAGAGACTACTGCTATTAGCGAGAAAGTTCGACCTCGAAAGAAGATTGAAAGACCTCGTTCTGTGGCCGACGCAGAGTATTGGTGCTGTCCATTGTGCACTCTGCAAAATCCGTTATATTCAAACCAGTGTCAGGCTTGTCAATGGGAAAAAAACAAAGATTTTAAGGTAAGGTTTACTTTTGTAATGTTTATTGGCTGTTCCTTCTTTGTTTGTTTGTATATATCAGAATATAAATGCAGTCACAAAACACCCTAAAAGGCCTAAAGGTATTGAGAAGTGATGATTGAAATCCATAATGTAATTTAGACTAACGCAAAATATTAGGCCTTATCACAAACTCAATCCAAATGCATCCAGAGTATAGTAATATTGAACATTATATGAATTAAATAGTACAGCGACAGCAAGTCTTTTTGCACGTTAACTTAAAACAACTACAGTGGAATTTCGTTATAGTGACATCTCAAGGGACCGAGCATTTTATGTCACTACAGTAATATTGTCACTATAAAAAGGTCAATATGCAGGCATTTTTTGTGAGGGGAATGAAAATAATGTCATATTAATGAGAATGTCACTATAAACGGTGTCACTTTAGGAAGATTCCACTGTATATGCGTACCTATCACTACCAGCAGCACGAAAGAAATTCGTTGGCAGTGATGCAAGTCAGTATTTTTTAAGAAAAATAAATCATTAAAATGAACGAGACAGTACTAAGTTTTCTAAAGATCTCTTGTACCCCGCAGCTTTTTATTATTTGGCTTAAAATAACCGAACCATCAGGGTTTGGGCTTCAATCATCAAAAGTGTAATATCTAAGTACGTAACGTACTTAATGCTTTGCCAGTAACTTTGGCTATTTCCTCGTGAATTCGTTAGAAGCTGTACAATACAGCCTGTACTCCAAAATCATAATATAATAATGAGGCACATTGCAGTGTAATTATGTTTTTTATGCAGTTCAGCGTTTTATTTCTGTACACTAATAATAAACAACATCTAAACGAATTTTCTCGTAGCCAGTTTTACTGGTAACAGCAGACTTTATGTCCGTCATTCTAGTATACGTGTAACAAATTCAATGTTAGTTGCTTCTACTAATGGAAAAAACCTCTACCATACAGAACTACGCTAATTTTGGATTCTTTTAAAATAATTTGCGTGGGCTTTTTAGTGTGTAAATGGATATGCCCGCAAGAAGTGGTCGTGCATGCACTGCACTTTCAAAAATCCTATCAAGTCTGATACATGTGAGATGTGTCAGAGCTCGAGGAAGCGAAATTGTGTCGAAGGACCATCTATTTCGGTTGTGCCCAAAAATGCAATTAAAAAAGGAACCAAGCAAAAGTACCAGGACATCGTTGAGTTTTGTGAAAAGAGTGGCGATCTTTTTGTGGATGACTCGTTTCCTCCTGCACCAAAATCGCTGTATTACAATCCAAAAAGCTCCACTAGTAACGGAGACCTAGTAGCAAGATGGTTGAGGCCGAAAGATATTCTGACGGAGCAGGGGAGTGAAAATATTCCATGGGTTGTCTTTCGGACTCCGTTGCCTTCGGATATCTCTCAGGGTAAGAAGTGTAACCATTAACAAGTTAGCGGCTGAATTTCACACTTGTAATTATTATTGCCAACGTTCTACCTTTCTTTCTAATTTATATGAAGTAGTTTACCTCTACGATCAATTTCAGTACCTTTAAGTGTCTCATAATATTTTAAAATGGATCTCACGCATCAATTCCGGGTTTATGGCAGGTGTTTTAGGCAATTGCTGGCTTCTTAGCGCATTAGCTGTAATAGCCGAGAGGAAAGAATTAGTGGAGAAAATTCTAGTGACCAGAGAAATTTGCCCTGTGGGAGCGTACCTGATCCGTCTATGTAAGGATGGCTCATGGATTACTGTAATCGTAGATGATCTTTTGCCATGCGATAGAAGAAAAAGGCTGGTCTATTCACAGGTATTTAAGATAATTTGTGTAATTTTAGAATCTATATTTCGTCGGTTTCAGCGGTAGTTCGTTTTGTAAAAGAAAATTCTTGGGTATTAGGCCAAAAGGAGACAGCTATGGGTTCCTCTAATCGAGAAAGCAGTGGCTAAGATTCATGGATGTTATGAAGCTTTAGTATCCGGAAGAGCGATCGAAGGACTGGCTACGTTGACTGGCTGTCCGTGCGAAAGTATACCGTTACAGGTATTTTTCCAATAATAATTAAGCAGTTTCCTAGTTTTTTAGACGTCAAACTTCATATTTTCGGTGATGAGCCCATTATGTGGAATAATATTAACCATCTGCGTTGTAGAGCGGAGCTGACGAAGAGCTTGATCGGGATTTAGTGTGGGCTCAGCTTCTATCCTGCCATGCAGCAAGGTTCCTCATGGGGGCTTCGTGTGGTGGAGGAAATATGAAAGTTGATGAAGACGAATATCGTGAAAAGGGACTTCGTCCGCGACACGCTTACTCTGTTTTGAATGTCGATGGTTCTCATGGACTTCGGTAACTACAATTACAATGAATCATTTCATTTCGTATTGTTGCATCTTAATTGTTTTCCATAGGAGCATATTCACATACGATATTATTCAATGCATAGGTTATTACGCCTCCGAAATCCTTGGGGACGATATAGTTGGAAAGGAGACTGGAGTGACAGTTCGAGTGTATGGACAGCTGAACTTAAAGAAAAACTAATGCCACGTGGGGCAGATGACGGTGTTTTTTGGATATCGTTCGATGATATGCTTAAGTAAGGCATCAAAATTATTTTCTATTTCGTTTTGTTGTTCTACTGTATTTTCGGTGATTTGAATTAGATTTATTTATTTAAAAACTAGCTTGCAAAAACGTAAAAAATTCATCTTATTAGTTAATAAGGATAATGTTTGATTACCAAAATAAATCTACAATTTCATACCTTCGAACTTTATGTAAAGTTTGAATTTGTTGTTGTAGGTAGGTACTTTACAATAAATTGTATAAAAGTAGTGGGTTGAGAGGGCGTAATTACAAACGTTACTCTAGGGCAGTTTCTCGCGTAGTCGTATTGGAAGCTTTTCAGCCAATACAATTTAACTGTAGTTAATGTCATTCATATCATATACATAGTATTTTACTACATCCGGACTGTTATAATCGAATCAGTATTTACAGTGCATTATCTTTTTGGAGGTCTGTGGTAAATAGTCAACTCCAGTTACCTACAGTATTACATTTAATTGTATCATAAACCAAATCGTAAACTTCCAATTTACGAACACAAGAAAACATCAGGTTAAAAAGCATGTAGCTATTTATGGATCTTTAAGCATCTAATTAAATTATAGATATTAATAATGAAATTGAAGTTAAAAATAGACGTGCACAAGTATATACTTTTATT
Organism: Ptenothrix huangshanensis; assembly: GCA_036851915.1. Lineage (NCBI taxonomy): Eukaryota > Metazoa > Arthropoda > Collembola > Symphypleona > Dicyrtomidae > Ptenothrix > Ptenothrix huangshanensis. Next base: position 20,188 of record JAAXYX010000907.1, read on the forward strand.
TGTTTTCTATGTTTTTCCATAGGTTACTCAACGAGGATGTTTCTTTAGGTACGGTATGGGTATAACATCATGATGTATTTTGTTGCACAGGTACTTTGACTGCATCGATGTCTGCAAAGTGAGAAATGGTTGGCATGAAAGGCGACTCCAGGGAATTTTACCACCTTCTGCAGATCTGCAGCATCTATCCTGCATTCTGATTACAGTTATGGAAGCCACGGAAATTGAAATATCGTTATTCCAAGAAGGGCACAGGTAACTTTTAATAAAGTCCATTTCTGTCAAGTAGTGCGATATCACTGATATACATTATTATTATGTATGTACATATGTGGTTCACAAATATTGAGATTTATAATAGTAGCAATACTGTCTACTACTTGTGTCTTTCATAAATAAGAAGGTTGGCTACAAATCGTTTTCTGCTACAGGCATTCAGAAAAGTCTCAACGATCTCAGCTAGACCTCTGTGTCGTCCTATTTCGAGGATTGGAAACAAGTCAGAGTGACTCACAAAAATTAGTATTGGGTCGCCTGGTGGAACACTCGAAAAGACAAGTTAGAGGTTTCGTTGGATGCCACAAAATGATCGAGCCAGGGTTTTATCTTGCTGTACCTCTAGCTTTCAATCATTGGCATAGTGGTAAGTAACACACATTGGTATTTATTAATCTAGGTCTCGTCAGTTGGCATGTGGATGCCCTCAAATCACTTTCATCGATTTAGTGTTACGGCATTACAGGAGTATGCATAACGTTGCATCACCCACATTTTGTTTATTTGTGTTTTTTTACAAAAAGAAGCTGATTTGGATCAAAGCCTAACTAGAGGAATTAAATACGTCGATGCACTTACGAAAAGAAGTAGTAGACTCTTTGTTAAGAGTTATGTACTAGCGTATGTATTAGTAATGTTGTGTCTAGACAATTTATTGTAGGCGTATCGTTTTCATTCTGCTGGTATTTTTCTTTGGGAATGACACATCATTTTTTATTAGGAGGAGAGTCGCCTTATCCCCGGTATGTGATGTCTTTGCACTCTTCCAAGAAAGTATTATCAGACCAAATTGCTCCTCCTCCGTACATGCTAGCAGATGCAATTATTCGATTAACTATGGAAAGAGGACAACGTCATGAAGGAAGGGAAGGCATGACTGCTTATTATCTTACAAAAGGCTGGGCTGGTCTCGTGGTCGTTGTAGAGAATCGACATGATGACAAATGGATTCAAGTTAAGTGTGATTGTCAGGAGAGCTACAATGTGGTCTCTACCCGGAGTCAACTGAAAACAGTGGATGCCGTACCTCCCCTCCACAGGTAAAATCCATTTCGAAAAGGTCTAATGGTTATATTAGGATTGACAAAATTTACGATGTGTTGCCACACATTTCAATTCAGTTTCACCTTCACACGGTAATTTTTGTCAACTCAAGAGTATCCTTCCAAATTTTTTGAGGTTGGAACTAAAGTAATGTTGATCCTTTCGCAGGCAAGTGATAATAGTTTTGACGCAATTGGAAGGAAGCGGAGGTTTTAGTATAGCTCATCGTTTGACTCATCGCCCATCCTTAACTAATGGTCTCCATGATTGGGGCCCGGGTAATACTGACCATTGGCCTCTAGTTGGTGCCGACGTAGAAGGATTGCATGCTCCTCGACCCATTTGATTTATTTAAGTCGTAAATGTGTCGCGTGTGTAAAAAAAATTCAGTAAAAAAGGAAATATTACCGATCTATATATCTATATCTAATTATATGTAGCTATACAACTTAAGACGGAACCTTTGATGGTCATCAATTCATCTTCATACGGAACAAATAGATTACAAACTCAAGATTTGGAGCAAGAATTATTGTGTGAAACTTGAATCTTTTAACGATATTTATTTAAGCACCGACTTATACTTCAGTTCCTATACTTATCACCGTTAATTTACATTATACTCTTCAATACTTAAGCAGCAATGATCCTTTAATTCCGCTGTTTCTCTGCCGTAAGAATGACTGAAATCAAGTGATACCGTTTTTGTGCTCCAAATAATTTGCGCTACAAATATCGTTCAAATCCATTTCAACAATCTACTTGGCATTTATGCAGCCTACGACTTAGATAATTATAACAAATTTTGACCTCTAAATGATGGTGTATTCAGGCAATGCGCGTCGTGACTGTATTTTTGAAGCTTGCAAGTGAAGCAAGAAGGATAGAGCAATCATTCAATAATTAAAAAACTTAAATTTACCTTTTATGGTTACTCGTGTTTGAAATAACTCAATCAATTCTGAACGCTGATGAAATTGGATATATTGTGTAATCGTGTATTATTTTTAAAATCTCACTTGCGTGTTGTATTATAAGAGAATGCAAAAATAGTTACGATGATGTGAAGATGTGTCGCACTGTCATTAGCTCTATTTATATCTCGGATCATGAGAAGTATTAGTACAAAAGTTTTACACAAGCAGGAAACAAGTCAACATCAGTTTATAATTTATGGATTTTCGCCCAATGCTTCAGTTTGACTCCATTCGGTGTCATAGCATTTCTTGATTATGTACCTTATTTGTGTAGCTGGGTACGCAGTTTTGCAACTGTCTTAGGTATTTAGCTGCTGCAGTAACACTACTCCTTGCAGCTAAAACCGCTTGGATGGGTTATCAACTGACTCTGCTCATATTGTGTGGGAGAGTGCCTCTACTGTGTTCCTACAGTTAAGTCTGAGTGAATGAGTAAAGGAAAAGATGAGTTACGAGTCTGTACTACCCTACGGTTATATCGGATGCTGTAGAATGAATAATCACTAAGGAGTATCTTGAGATAAGGCTGTATTCTAGTGATTCCTATGGCAAGTGAAAAACGGTAGGAAAGGGAATGGTTCTGGTGAAAGTGTGTCATCTGCTTTTTCCCTGCAGTTGCTTTCGTTTGGCGCGGTGAGCTTCTTTTGCACATGTAGGAAAATTGCAGTTACCTTGACTTACACCATATTTATGAATATGTTTAATTGAAACTATTGTTTGGGTAAATACATTTGCATGTACTATTTGCGAAGAAAGTTGAGTTTAGCATTTACATATTTGTTTTTGATCATTAAAATTCTTACCAGTAATGTTTGATGTAGTGTAGAAACTTCAGATTTTAAGTTTTTATTCCCATCAACCAATTTTCCCACAGTACGCCCTCAGCTGGTATTTTGGTACAAACTATAGTTTAATAGTGATGAAGCATATTTAAACCAGATTTGTGTAAACTGCAATCTAAAAAATGTTGGAGACATGGGATCAATCGCTCTGGTTGTGTTTCAGTCTTCTCATCTAAAGTAATTATCCCTCTTAAATCATATACATTAATCGAGGCGTAACTTAAGCTTCTTGTTTAACAAACATATTTTATTATTTTACTTCATCATGTAGCTCTTGTTGGTTTAGTTTTAATAATTATACAGAATGATTTTTTACTTGTTACATTGTTTCTGTGCTCAATAGGGATGACTGTAATGATCATCAATTAGATTCTCAAATGCTAGCTCATACGTTATCATAACTCGCGTAAAGAGTTTTTGCACTATAATAAGACTTGCAATTTATTTTTGATCTATCTTCACGTTCAATTAGTTATTAAATATCGCGTTGTTGTAACAGTGTTGTATTCGTATTCGATATTACCTGTACTGGTCCTTTGTTTGTTCTTATTGTTCAGTGAAGTAACTAAACTGTTGTATAACAAAAGTTCAGCAGTTTTTACAGTAAAGCATTTAATCTACCACGCATTTACTACAAATTATAATATAATATGTAAAATTTAAGTATTTTTTATTCATCCTTATTTTGGTTAGTCTTTTCAAAGTCAACCTGACAATGTTTTAAGGTAGGTAGTCTTAATTTAAGTAAAACCTAATAAGTTACTTTAGCTTAAGCAGTTGTAAAAGCAATATTTACTAATATGCCGTTGTTACTCCTGCTGCTCCCTGAGCTGTGTGTACATTCTTAAGGTGTGGTTGTTGTGAAAGTTGAATCTGAGGATTTAGTTGAAATGTCCACAATAATAATATGTCCATCCATAAATAATTATATGTAATAATTTTAGTGAATACTAGAACATCAACATGCTAATAAGTAATTGCTAATTACGTCTACTAACGAGTGGCAGTGTATCGTATTGGAATTATATATTTCCGGCATAAAGCGTGAGAGTTTAATTGTGAAGGTATTGTCAATATTCTAATCTAGTTTTCACATCTTCAACATTTAGAATTGCAAGTAGCCATAAAATTAGCAAGCAAATACCATTTGCATTTATTGCAACGTTGCCATTTTTTGTCGAATACTTTAGTTTTAATTAATTTAAACCTTGTACGTTAAGTAAAAATAGCAATTCGAGTTCTGCTGCATTCCTACTTTCGATTTATTATGTATCATCATAAATGTAATTATGCGGCTATACCTTTTCTTCCACTAAAATGTCAATACGGGTACGCAAAGTTAACCTTTGGAGATAAAATATATTCATTTTCTTAACTGCAGTAATTATTTTCGAATGAAAGGTTATATTGAAACTGAATATAAGCTAATAATCAAATATTTGGTTATAAATAAACAATAAGAGTGCCGAGTAAACTTCCTGCACTTGGGTTTCTTACCAATTTTTAGGATCATAGTTATTTTATCTTATATTGAGGCTAAAATATAGATGTTGAAAATTCTGGTATTATATTTTCATAATTTTAGAAAACTATTACTAGAAACTTATGATTATTTATTGGAGAACTTTTAAAATTTGATTTTAGAGTTTTAAAAGACAACCTTGTAAATAATATGTTCGAATTAAAACTGGATCATTGTAAATTGCCAGATATTTTTCTGATAAGTACACGCCCCTTTCAATAAGTCCAATTAGGCAAACTTCACTTACTCGTGTAGACATTTTGGAATTTGCTTATTTTGACTGCTTATTTAAAAGCTATTATATAGTTATTATTTAATGTTAGGTTATGGTATAAATATAAGTCAATTTAATTGCTCAGTAATCACATAAGAATCGGTAAAGCATGTTTTGTTCAGCGGACGATTTTATTGATATGATTAATAGGAATTTTAAGAGTATGCAAATTTATTTATTTATTGACTAAGCATTACGTACCAGAAATAATAAGACAATATGGTTGCTGTAGTTGGTTATGAATAATTACATACAAAATCAGTCACGAAGGCGACTGACAGTACTGTAATTATGTAGTATAATGTCACGGAGTCAAGTTGATTGTTTTGTGCATAATTTTTGTTTATTTTAAGACATTTTGGTTAATTTGAAACCTTATGTACTCCCATTACTCAAAATAATGTAAATTACGTGTGTAGCATGTCTTGTTCTCGTCTTTCCTGTTTTGTTACAAATATATATACTATGTATGCTTCCTGTAATGAAGGATGCAATCCATGCAGTTATTACTTTTTATAGTTTAAGGGGTTGCCTGTTCAGGGCATTAGCGTCTAAAAGAGAAGCCGTAATTTTTGGGGCGAATTTTTCTCTTTGACCCGAGTAACTATGAATTTAATGACTGAACGGATTGTTTACTTTCATTCTTGAACATTTATCGCATTATATTGTATTTAATAAAAGATACAAACAGTAAATCACGCACTCAGATAAAGTTTCTCTTGAGTCTGACGGTCGACAAACCCGAATATCTGTTACTGTTGCTAAAATACACTGTGTTTCATGCATAGACGATATTTCGAATACAATTTTGATGTTCTGTTTAATGACGTTTACCATTCTTAAAGAATACTCTACACATGTATTTTACTTCCATCAGCCATAGTACTCATTAGCTAATATTGTTTGATTTGTACTGAGGCCCTGATAATTACTTCTAATTCATTATATTATGCATTACTTCTAATAGTTTGAGAATTACAAGAGAATCGTGGTATGAAAGAAAGGTTGAGCGGGTGGGTTCACTGATTTATAGTTACAGAAATACAATTAAGTAACACGTGTAAGCAGATACGGTGCTATAGGTGCCAAATTTCATCGCTATTATTTTCTGTTTCTTAAGTCCAAAGTATATTATTGTATTCATGGCATTGTTTTGTCAGGTATTGTGAAATCGTTGCTTGAGATCAGTTTTATGATTTTCTAAGCTCTCTTCACAAATGTTTTTAAAAAAATATCATTAAAATTCAAATCATCGGTATAAAAATAACAAATATCTCCAATAATTCAAAATGTTGAGGACGTGTGAGGGTGAGGACTAGCAACGATGAAATGTAATATTTCAAGTTTAAAATCTGCTGTTTATTTTTTTGAGATTTTATTTTGTTATACTTCGGCTCATTTTTCACTTTCACTTTAACCTGTAGTTAATTTAACGGAGCAAGTTATTCATGAGACACTCTTAGCAGGGTAAGGTGAAGCCACCGAAAATTTAACTATTGTAAGCCCATGATGTTCGGGTTATGTCTGTTGTTGGACTCAAATCTAGCATATGAGAAACTAATATTGCAATGAAATGAAATAAACACTCTTGAAAATTAAAAAGCAAGCTTAGTTTCCTTTCAATTATTTTCATAATGACATCACAGTGAGCAGTCAAGTACAGCTAGACGGATCATAACATGCCTGGAGGTAGATCGTTAAAATGCTCTATACGAGATAACTATTCAGCTAATACTGAATAATTGAATTTCTTAACAATAACAATGCAATAGTGACATGCCTTTATTCACTCGAGATTAGAACTGAGAAAAAGATAAAATATTCCAAGAACAATTTGCCGAGCACACTCAACATGAAATTAAACAGTATAACATATTAAGACATAATTTGAAAAACTCAGTATACGTTTATTGCGCTCGTAAGCCAGTTACGTACCACCAAATGAAAAATATTGATAATAATTTATCGACATAATAAGTTACACAAACCGAAGCTGCTAAGATTCAATATTCAAAGAACAATATATAACAAATTGTATTGCATTAGTAACAAATAGCTTTGACATATAATTTTATAATAAAGGGTATAAATATTTCCATAAACTAGAATCTGCATGCTACTACTACAACAACTCAAAGCAGACTTGGATTAATTAATAAAAAATTCGTAGCCACAGTAATTAAAATAAAATAACCAGGTAAGAAACAGTTGTATAAGGCGTACACTTTATTATACAAAAGCGGTATTCATTATTTCGTTACAATAACACTATGCGTTAGAAGCTTTTGGCATTACAAGAGGTAGAACTGTATCGTTATAATGCCATTAAAACAAAGTGAAAAATTGCATGTGTCAAAGAAACAAGATCTGCACCATTAAAATGCATCAACAACTTTTGCAAAAATCAATAATTCGAATGGCGGATTAAATTTTTAGCTGGGTTTGAAAAAATCTATTAAAAAAATAGAAAATTATTTTTATTCTAATGAAAAAGTTTGTGAACTTATTTGTTTTCTTTGTGCAAGCATGTGCAACAAGTATAACAACTTGAGACGCTATAACAACCAGCTTGTTGGCGCATTTACCATTCTACTTCCTTTGGCATTATAACGCCCAAGTCTAAAACGCGTCGAAAAAATAATGAATACCGCTGTAGTTAAATTGAGATTATAATAAAAATAGGGATAGAATACTCTGCAGCCCTATATGCAACGGATCTCACTATGCTCTCACTGCTCTCACCGCCAAAAAATCCTATTTGAGATTTCCGTAGCCGCGTATCGTCACATTTATTTCGTCACATCGTATTTGGGATTATTTAGTGGTGAGGGCTCTGTGAGCAAAATGAGATCCGTCGGATGTAAGGCCAATAATTATGATTTATGAATAAATAATAAAAATACAATCCTGAGAAGGTAACAAGAACAATGTAACGGTGTAGTGAGCCCTTCGAGGGATTTATGATTGTCTTCAGCGTAAAATTGAAAAGTTTTGTGCATATATAGAGTTATCCTACGATTAATTTAAGTCCGCCACACTTAAAATCTAAAATAATTTCGAGTCTACGACCTTCTATCTGTGACTGATACGTACAGGACTTACGGTGTCTCTAACCGCACAGCTAATTATGCACACCTACTATAATTACCGCTTGCGGTTGGTCAACATCGACTGAAAAAATCTCCTTTAGTTCTGTAGTGGACACTAAGCATACTTTAAATTGAACTAATGGATACTATGTATTTATAAACCAGCGCAATGTAACTACAACTGCACTTCAACAATCTGAAGATGCCCAAGTCATCAGTTATGGTATAATATTGCAATTCATCAACTTAATCAAATTATTGAAATGTATACTAACTAATGAGTTTCTGTTTGTAATGCAAATATCGCCAGCTTACGAACTTCTATACTTATTGCTGTACGAATAATTCTTAAATCATGCCGGGTGCCACACGGTGCACAACCATTTTGGCCCATATCGTAACCTAACATCGGATCCCACTAGCAGTATGTAGTGGATATTTTAGAGTAAAAAGAATGAACACTAAGTGTAGTAATGTAGCAATGATATAGCATAAAAATAGCTTGTATAGTATTGAAATTGTTGTCTCGAGCGTTGAAATAAGCCTGGGGAAACGTGAACAAGTAGTTCTAATTCTAAAACTCCACAATAATTCCTGAAAGCAAAGTGAAATACTAACTTGAATCAATAGTGTGATTTTAAACTGCCAAAGAAGAATATCTAATCATGATTGCTTGAATCCC
>JAAXYX010000908.1:0-28883 GCA_036851915.1 Ptenothrix huangshanensis
CTTGACCTGGATTTTGACGCTGATCCAGATTTTGACACAGATCTTGACCTGGATTTTGACGCTGATCCAGATTTTGACACAGATCTTGACCTGGATTTTGACGCTGATCCAGATTTTGACCCAGATCTTGACCTGGATTTTGACCTGGATTTTGAATTTGATCTAGATTTTGATCTGTCTTTTAAAGGGGATCCTGAATCTGATCCGGGTTTTGAAGGAGATCCAGATTTTGACCTGGAATTCGACCTGAATTTTGAAGTTGATGTAGATTCTGATTTGGGTATTGAATCCGAGCTATACTTTGAACCAGATTTTAAGGCAGATTCTGATTCTGATTTTGAATTTGACGGAGACCTTGATTCCGACCTGGACTTTGAAGCGGATTTGTCTTTTGAAGTGGATCTAGACTTTGACCCAGATTTCGAATTTGATCTTGAAATTGACCTAGATCTCCGTAAAACAATGTCCAACCTACTACTCTGTAAAGTCACTGATGTACAAGTCGAAGACGACACTGAGACTGAAGCTGGTAATGACGAGGGAGATGTTGAGCTAGAGGATGAACAAGATGCTGAAGACTTTTTTGGTGAAACTGACGGAGACGAAGATACTGACGATGATGATGATGATGATGATGACGACGATGATGATGTCGAAGACGAAGACGATGAAGGAGAACCTTCTGTCGCACTACCCACCTGAGGAGACCGACGCTGAAAGTTAGTGATTAAAGTTGGCTTGGCTTCATTCTCTCCGTAATCTGGTCCTACTACCGGTGACAGAGAATGAGATGCAGATCTCGACACTGATGGAGAAACAAAAACGGATTTGGTGATCACCTCTGATTTTGTATTCTCTGATTCTCCTTTAGCAAGTGCCGAGAAAGACTCTGCTTCCGGTTTCGATTTTGGTACCGGTTCAGAAACTTGTTCTGGTTCCCGTTCCTGCTCATCTGAACCTTGATCATTGTGAGTTTGAAAGGCATCGACTACAACAGCATCGAAACACAAATTCTCCTTGACAGTGTTGGATTCCTCGTAGGACTCTTCTGTGGCTGTGGAATTGAGATTTAGTTCGAAATTTATTTCAGTTGAGTTTTTATGCTCAAGAGGAAGTGACAAAGGAATTTCAATGGAAACACTTTGATTGATGTGGGAATTCTGCGTGTTGATTTCGTCAGTGGTTTCTACTTCTTCTTCACAGGCGTAGTCAAACAAGAGGGAGTCACCCTGCTGCTGATCTTGTCCTTCATGATCTTTTACTACACATGCTGAAGCTGAAGACGAATTCTGTTTTTGGCTTTCAATTAATTCTTTATTCAAAGAAGGATCTGGTTGGTCACCTGGAACAACTTCAGGGTGTAAAAGCTCCAACAATTTAGGTTGTAAATGTGAATCCAGTTCAGATTTTTTAATAGATGATAAATTTTCATCCATGTTGACTCCGGGGTCAGAATCAGAACCAGAATTAAAAATGTTGAGACAAACAGAGGGCTCTTGTTGCTCACTTTGTCCTTCCAAGTAGCACATCTTAAACTGATGTTGTTGAGAAGGCTCAGAAGGAACAAACATCGTCACTGGCATTACAATAGGCATCGAAAATGGCATTTCTGATTGACTGGAATGAATTGATGACTGATTGATGGCAGGATTTTCAATCAGACTTTTACTTGTAAGCTCATTTAGACTAGCTCTGACTTTATCCAGGCTTGTGGAAGTGAAAAGCATAGAATTTTCGTGAGAATTCTGACTTTCATTGTAAATTGGTTTTGAACCTTGAATTACTTCTAGGATGGCACCCTCGTTGTCGTTGTTATTGCCAAGTCTTGGACTAACCATCTTAATGTGCTTTGATACTGGGGAGGTACTACCACCATCTCCTTCTTGTTCTTCGTGCTTCTCTTTGGTTTTCGTGGAGAAACTGTAAAAATGGGAAGGAAATTAAATTATTGCAATAAGAAATAAGAAATAATAACCAAAAATATTTTAATTTAGTTAATAAAAATAATTAGCAAATAATTTCAAATAATTGTTCTGGCAATGATTTCTCAAAATTGTAAGCAATGTAATTATAAGGAACTATTTGTACATACAAAGGACGTTTACTACTTGAGGATTTTAGTTCTGCTGTTTGATCGCGGCATGGCGAAGGTTTTCTTAAAGTCAGCTCTTGAGAAATAACATGGTCCTCTTTCGTAACGACACTGTTGTAGTTTTTTGGAAGGGTTTTAGTTTTCGGATCAAGAATATCAACTTTTTCAGGAAGCATACTGGTTTGTATCTCATCAGTAGCACTCTTTGAGTTTGAGCTAGAATTTGAGGGGGAGAAGTCACTGTCGTCATTATAATTGTCAGTGTCTTGGTCGTCATCCTCCTCCTCGTTCGATTCAGAATCAAAAGGATATTCCATCATGTAGTGATTAGAATAGTTATTTTGGGTAGAATCCGCAGACCTAAAGAAAATTATAAACGAATTAAAATAGTAATTTTTGCTACTTCTTTTTTAATATTTGTCATTTGCTTTATAATTTAGAAAATTGTAATACCAATGAACCATAAACAATAACAACTGTATATACTCTAATTAGAATTTTCTTGATTTATTACAAGAAACTTACACCTCCCCTTTAGAAAAAGCCTCTTCGAAAACCATACACTGAAGGGTTTTAATCTTCAGACAATCATCCGGATGCTTGTTGATTGTATGCCCTTTCAATTTCTTAACGTCAGTGAAGGCTTGACTGCAGAATCGGCACATGAACCACAGCACCGGTTGGACATCCTCCGAGGAAGTTGACTCAGAATCGAAATCCGAATTTGAATCGGATTCACTCTCCGCTTCAGTTTCAGTATTCAATGTGGCAGCTGAATTCCGCGTCGACGGTGACGAAGGTTTCAAAGGCACAGTGGATTTCGAAGCTCTTGACGTACTTGACATTCTATGCTTCTTACATTTATAATTAAACAGTTGGAATTAACTGTTGACTGTTGACTGTATGGTTTACGACGTCCATTTTCCGTCTTAAACCAAATTCATAATTGCGATTTGTAGAATCTGTCAGATCTGTTCGTTAACTTTTGGTTTAACTGCCAACCAGAAAGAAACAACTTATTTAAAAGTCATGTTAATAATTAAAATGATAAAAGATGACGTAACATAACAAAGTGAATTTAATAACAATTGAGTTCAACGCGACTTCAGACTTACGAGTTAGATCTAAAATTACCGCATAGAACGATTACAACCTAAAAAACTTAAACTGTCAACAGATCCTTTATCAGAGCACCACTTGGGAGTTGGGAGGTTACCCAGCACCAACATTAGCTAGAATATGATGATTCGTATTTTAATTTAAGTTGACCAAAACTGAAGTTGTTCCAATATTACGATTTCCTGTCGTCTGATATCGACATCTTCGTCCTTCGTAGTGTTCATGGTTCGTCTTTTGTCCTCTCTTCCCTATTCGAGGAAAGGAATTCAACAAAAATATTTGCCGCTCTTGCCATCAAGGATTCTCATGAAGGACAAAATGAATCCAGTAAGTTCCGGCGGGTGGCAGGACAAGCTGGTGTATTTGTGTTATTGCTGGTTGTTGTTTTGTATTCTTATTTTGAAATAAAACATTAAAAAACGCAAAAAATCAGGAACTTCGAGGTAGGTAAATCAGGATAATCAGGAATTTAGGAAATTCGAACCTTAATTAAATAATATGTGAATACCATAAACGGAACCCAAAACTAAAAGTAACCGCCCATTTGTAATGAGTAAGTCATTAAAATGCAAATTAAACTAAAGCAGTGTGTCATCGTAAAACATTGCTATTTTTTGCTTTTTTTTCATGCAATCATTCATGTCCCTAGGATAGAATGAAAATAATTAAGACACACAGGCACATTCATATGTAATTACAAATCAATATTTATTTCAAAATGCAAGAGGAAAAAAACGTATTCATTATCATTACAAGTATTATATGCATGTAAGTACGTACATTGAAAACAATTACAAATGCATCCTAATTGCTCCAAGTCAAGTGTAAATAATTCGAGCTACAAACAAACTAAAAAAAAACTGCCCACAACGATTCTCAAATTAATTAATTAAATAACGGAATCCATTATCTTTTCTATCCTCCTGCTTAAGCAGCATCGATTTCTTCCTCATTTGCATTCGGATTTGGATTATGGCATTCATCTCCTTCATCTGCCCGTAAATGTATTTGCCCATGCTTCGACTCCAAGTGATACTTGAGCTGCGATTGGAACCCAAACTTTTTAAAACAACCCTTGCTTTCATAGGGGCAGGGGATCTGATCAAGATTTAACTCTGTTCCGTGCCTGCTATGCTGGTGTCTATTCAAATTGTGCTTCTTCGTGAAGGCCTTCCCACACTGGGCAACTTCACATATATAGGGACGGTCGCCAGTGTGAGTTCTCTCATGATCCTCGAGCTTTTCCCTGCTATGACACGGTTTCTGACAGTACGAGCACATATAACGGGACGTCTTCCCATGAACTATAGAATGCCTCTGCAACTCTGTCTTACGTTTGAAGGATTTCCGACAACGATCCTCCTTACATACCCAAGGTCTTTCGGCCGAGTGGGACTTTATATGTCTTTTAAGGTGATAATAATGAGCGAAGCTCAGATCACATTTGGGACATTTGTAGGGTCTAAGATTACTGTCTGGAACCTCATTGTGCAGGTCTTGATGCACTACGAGGGAATATTCTTGCAGAAATTCCTTCGAGCACGTAGGACACTTGAAAATATGTCGAGGAATCTGAGAATGCAAGGTTCGAATGTGACGTCTATACCCAGATGCTCTCGTGAATGAAAAATCGCATATGATGCAATAGCGATGTTTTTGTTTTTCAAAATGCCAGCATTTTAAAACGTGGGCTCGAAGATCGCTGTCAAAAGTAAAGGCGGTTGCACACAATTTACACTTCACAGGGTTTTGTACATTAAAATCTAATTCATTAGACAAAGGATCCAACAGATCTGGTTCCAGGAAAATTTTGTTTGTGGGATTTCTGTTCTTTTGAAGACGCAGCCATTGTCTAAGGGGAATTTCAAGGTCAAGTTTCCAGTCAATATCGTCTTCCTCTATATTTTCGGATTCCGGATATGGGATTGCATTTGTCTTTTCGCGTACATTTGTTACAGGGGCAGTGGGAATTTTCATGCTCGAGGGGTAAGTACTGGTTTGACCTTCATCTTCCTCACTTGAAATGTGAACTTCTTCTACTTCTTCTTCTTCTTCTTCTTCTTCGTCATCTTGACCTGCAAATGGATCACATTCGATGACTTCTTCATAAACATCCGCATCGTTTTCAAATATCGCGTGAATGGGTTCCGTCTCCGTGGAAATGCAACCGGAATTTGCTTTAGAATCATTAGTTTCCATGTCAATCGATTCAATGGAGTTACTGTTACTTTGGGTTTCATTTCCAGCTATGATTTCACCTCGAAGTTTAGTTTTACCTACAATGGTATTTTCACCGGGGGGAGATTCCGCTTCTGATGATTTTGAAGGTGATTTTTTTAACGAAACCATTTTTGATTTGGGTCCTATCATTTTTTTTGATTTTGAAGCAGCAGAATGTTTGGAAGGTGTTGATGCAGCAGTAGAAAATACTGACTGGGAATGACTTGGGGGAGGGGATTTCGCAGGTGTGTCTGAATCGGAATGGTAATCTGATGGAGATTTCCATTCTCCATCTCGGTCTCCATCATCCGAGTATTCTTCGGGACTTTTGGATGACTCTTTTTTAAGAATACTTGCACGAAGAATTCTAGGCGACTCTTGTTTGACAATACTTGCACGACGAATTTTTGGCGACTCTTGTTTGAGAATACTTGCAGGGAGAATTTGAGATGACTCTTCTTTAAAAAGTTTTACAGCAGGGATACTTGAAACTAGCCTTGGAGATGCTACTGGTGCAAGTTTAAATCGCAGTGGCGTTATTGACACGTACGGATTTCGAAACCTTTTATTACGTCGTCCTTGTCGTTGTCGTTCTGCTTTGTTGGGCGAAAAGGCAGCTGGACCATGGTCGGAGTAATACTGTTTTATCGAAGCGGCTAATTTACTCACACTGAAAGAATAGAAAATAAATTAGAATTAAAAGCAAAAGCAGAATCGATTTCAGATTCAGAAAATCTTTACTGAACAACGAATTAATTGTTAGTGTTACTATTTGAAGCGATTAAAAAAACCAACTTACTCATATTTGTCATCCACAAGTTTCTCTTCAAAAACGATGCACGTGTTGATATTTTTCAAGCAATCGCCTAAATGATTTGATAGTTTATGCTCCTTTAATTTGTCTGGGCTTGGAAAAACATTTCGGCACAAGCGGCACGTGAACCACATCGGCGGACTAAAGGAAAATCCCATTTTGAAGATAAATAACAGTAGACGAGCACCTAAATAAGTAACTTTCTTTTAAGTTATTCTCACAATAAAGACAAAAGAGGTGAAATTGGGAAATGGGGAAACCATACGAGAAATTAGTTTGATCACCAAGACAAGTGGAAAATACACTTTCGTAGTTTATTTATATAATATTTAGTTACTCTGGCAACTGTAATCAAACACGGAAGTATACTTTGACCAAATAAAGAATGATGAGTAAACTAATCGTAATTAAATCGTAAGCTCGCATAAAATTCCCAGAAGTTTAGCCATGTAAATTATGAGCTTAAAGTTGGCGGGTAGCCACTTGTACTGGTGCCAAGCCAAAACTGCCCCAAGTTTATCTTAAATGAAACACGGTATGAAAATAAGGGAAAGGATAATCAAGGATAAAGATTTCGATTCAAGCAAGGAGACAAGTTAAGTACACACTCCCAAAAATATATAATTACTTGCCTACACTGTAAAAAAGAAAATCACAAACTTAAGGCATTCTTCTGCGTAATATTCGTGATTTATTTTTCATCTTATTTTTAGTCATGAGTGCGGACGATTTTTTGAAAAAATTCTATGACAATCTCATTTAAATTTAAATAACATTGCGCAACGCGCAACAAAAAAATTTTTTCAAAAACTTGTCCGCTCACTAAAAAATGAACAGTTAGTACATACTACACGATACGGTGCTTGTTGGTATTTTAATAAATGCTTTAATGTTTTAATTTTTCCCTACAAATAGAATAGACAGGAAAATTACGTAGAAAAAAGTGTCCAACATATGCAAAGTTTTTTCAATAGTGTTGAGTTGAAAATGGTTTGAAATAAATATTGCAACGATGTTAGTTCATTTATTAAAAATATACTTGCGGAAATTCAACGTTCGAGATTTACCCAATGAGCAAAACAAATTCTATTGACTCCAAACTACAAAATAATTGCATGACTAAATGCTGAACAAGGGATGATAATATAAAAAATCAGGTATTTGCACGCAAATTGTATGAGAGAGAAACATAAATAATACAATACAAAAATATTATATTCGATACTCGAGTTTTACAACAGTTTTATTTTTACGTAGAACAATAGTTAAAAAGCATTATAATTTCATTATAAATTATAACTACAAGCACTTTAATCATCACCATCGCTATCGCTTTCACTCTCTAGCTCCTTTTCCACATCTTCATTTCCATCACCATCCCTTTTCCCATGCATATTCTCATGCCTCCTCAAATAAGCCAAACCCGCAGATAAAAACCCGCAGATATTGCATTTAAAACTTTTATTCCCTTCCACATGCGTCTTCATATGCTTCCTCAAATAAAAGTTGTCCTTAAACCCTCTCGGGCACAAGGAGCACATGACCTTCTCGGAGCGGAAACCTTCATGAGTCCTCTTAATATGCTTTTGCAACGAACTTTTTAAAGGGAAACCCTTGCCGCACTGGTCACACTGGAAGGGCTTTTCCCCCGTATGCACAATTCTTATGTGAACATCCAATTGACTTTTGTTCTTAAAAGCGCGAGAGCAATTACCATCACCGAAAGTGCATTGAAATGGTTTCGAGTCGTCATGATTGCAGTGGATGTGCTTCTTCAACGAGCATTTATCCGCGAATTTCTTTCCACATGTTGGACACAGAAGGCCTGGATGTCCCAGTTCCTCCATGTGTTTTCTCAGCCGGTGTTTCATCAAGCTCTTTTTCTTCGGGTAGGCCTTTTCACAATCTCCAACGTCACACTTGAAGGGACATTCTCCCGTGTGAATTCGCTCGTGGTTTCTCAATAAACACGGAAGCATGAAGGACTTGTCGCAGAATTTGCATCGGAAATAAGTCGACTTTTTTTCCTGACCATTACCTTCTGCCTCATCATCATCATCACTCTCAAATCCTTTCGGAAGTTCATGAGTGGTCTGGTGGAATTTGAAAGCGTTTTCTTGAACGAATTCCTTGGAGCACACGGAGCATCTGAAGGTAGGTCGGGGGTCGGTCGAGTGCATGATGCTGGTGTGCTTTCTGAAGGAGTGGAGGGAAGCAAAATTTCGATCACACTCTGGACAGTAGCGGTGTCTCTCCTTGTTAAAGAGAAAGCACTTGCTCACATGCCATCGGAGGTCAAGTTCAGACACAAAGCGCTCCTCGCACAATTTGCACTTGACAATGTTGCTTTTGCTGACAGGTTGAAATTCGTTTGAAATTTTGGGATCCGGTTCTAGGAGAATAAGATTCGTGGGATTTTTCTCCTCCTGCAGGAGCAGCCATTGAAGTAGGGGAAGGTGAAGGTCAAAGTTCTTCTCCGAATCAATGCCATGTTGACTCTCATGCTCTTTCATCAAATGTTTTTTGAGTC
The DNA here is from genome assembly GCA_036851915.1 of Ptenothrix huangshanensis. Classification (NCBI taxonomy): domain Eukaryota; kingdom Metazoa; phylum Arthropoda; class Collembola; order Symphypleona; family Dicyrtomidae; genus Ptenothrix; species Ptenothrix huangshanensis. Next base: position 8,776 of record JAAXYX010000908.1, read on the forward strand.
CTTTCACAGTTTCAAAGGATGCTAGACACTGAATGTTGTAGCACTTAAAGGATTTTGTTCTCGGATGAATAATTGTGTGATTCTTCAGTTGAGTTATTGTGAAGAAGGATTCGGAGCAAAAAGGACATGGGAAAAAGGGTGTAGATGAAACTTTACGTTTCTCATAAATCATTTGCTTAAGAGATTCTTTACGCTCTCTATTATGCCTGGCTTGATGAGATTCTAGTAGTTTTTTCGCTTTAAATGTTTCGGAGCACTGATCATAAGTGCACTTGTGGATCCTCGACGAATGTTTGTGTTTGACGAAATTCTCGGTCGCCGGTTCTGGCTGGCATTGTGTTCTGAATTCTGCTTGGGATGTTGTTGTTGGTTCTGGGTCTAAAGTATTTAATGTTAGTGTAGTGGGAGAAATGATGATTGAAGCGGAATTTTCCGGGTCCAATAAAGAATCTGCTTGATCAACTGGCTGAAATTCGAAACCCCAGTCAGTATCGTCTTCTATTGTAGGAGTTGATTGACATTCTAGAAGGGGAAACGAGAATGGAGGAAATTCGACTTCTCTTGAATCGATGCTTGGTGCAATGCTTGAGATAATAAATTCGGTGTCAACCGGTTGAAGAGGATTACAATTGCTTGTTGGATTTTCATTTTCATTTGACGTTCCAATAAATGCAAAATTTAAGGAAGAAGATGGTTTGCCTTGTAAAATAAATTCTGTGCTGTAGTTCTCTTCAGCTTCGTCTTTTGAAAGCGAAATGGGAGTAGGAATCGGCTCCGGAATATTAATAGGGGGAATCTTGTAAGTTTCATTGTGGTCTTTTTGAGATCGCTTAAAGCGTTTCGATGTGGAGGAAGGAGATGCTTCGGAAGGTTTTTGTGATCTGAAAAGAAAAAGTGTTTAGTAGTGAATTCCGAAATTCAAACAAAGGTAAAACTGAATTATAAAATCACATTTTAATCAGATTTTCCGAAAATTCCCGAAACATCATTTGCCTTCTAGTAACAATAATTCTCATTTTCGCAGACAATTTTTATTTAGCAAATCATCAACATAGTATTTAAGTAGTTATCGATACATAGTTATGTATTTATATTTTTTTTATCCGATCTTATACTTTTGAGCAGAATTTGATTTCCTCTTCAGGGGTAGAATACTATTTGATACTGGTGGAAGCCTCCTAAGGGATATGTAAGGATTTTGGAATCTTTGCACTCGATCTGAATTTAGGTTCCTTTTCGGAAGCAAAAACAGTTCGTTGGAAGTCTCAGCAGTAGAATTCCGATTTAATGGAGTCCACCTAGATAGTTTAAATGAAAAACACAATGCAAAATCAGATCATTTAATTGGCCAATTATTTTTCAAATTCTGCTAATTTATTATAACTCACAAAATATTTAAACGTATATTCATTTGATTTAAGGGGAGAAAAATTTTAAAATCGAATTCACTCATAGGAATCCGATTTTGGATTGAATATGAGTACACATGATTTGCACACTTTGGTTTTAAAAATTCAGTATGTTTTTATGTAATTTCAAGTTAACTTACGCATCATCTACAAACTTTTCTTCGAAAATGATGCACTTAATTCTTAGGCAATCCCCTAAGTGCTGTTTCAGTTTGTGCTCTTTCAATTCCTCGGTGCTTGGAAATGCTTCTTTGCATGAGACACAGACGAACCACAATAAAGGATTGAAAGAGAACCCCATTATACAAAGCGATTTATTTTACTACTTGCTAATTACTAATCAACTAATCACTGATATTGGAAGAAGGTATTTGAAAGACTGGAAAATATTTGCACTGTTGAAAAATGTTTTGCTTCTAATTACCATTACTGATAATCCCCGTCATCACGGGTAACTATACCTAACTAAAAGTTGACTGCCACTTGCAACAGCACTAAACAAACTTGTGAAGTCAACCCAAATGTGCAATTAATCAATAGCTGCAAGATTAGTGCAATCACAATCCTTCAGGGCTTTTTGAATTGATAGTTCAGTATTCCGTCTGACTACGGCTTACCGCATATTTCTCATGGCAAAGTATATCTAGTATTCAGCAGTGAAGAGTGAATTGAATGAAGGAATACATTGCTTATCCTAAGTGCAAAATATACTAATTAACAAACAACATATTACAACTCTTCGCAGATTCTACCGCCACTCTGAATGGAAATATTTGGAAGCCGCTAAAGTTATATAACTGTGATTTCCCCGGCCCCGGCTCAATTCAGAGTCCATAATATATATTAAGTGTATATATTTATTAATATGGAACAATGGAACGTACATACAAAATAGCTTAATGAGTGCATTACAACAATCAAGAAATAGCTTTTTTGAAATGTTATAAACTATAAAGACTGAGTATTAAATTAGATTTTTATTTTAAAAGTAATAAAGACACACAGCTAAGCCACCAGAAAATTGCTTCTTCTGCGTTTGAAAACGTCTTTTTCGACTTGCTAAAAGTGCTGCTTTTTTACATGAAATGCTTAAATGATGCATTTTTCTCACTATATAGAAGGACGGTGAGAGAGAAAAGATAGTGACGGGAGAAATGGGAGGAGCGATTAAAAGGAGGAGTGAGTGATTGGATGAGGATGTAACGGGAGGAGTCAGAGAAGGAGGGAAGGTCGGGAGGAGTAAGAAGTTAAAATGAAATAATTGAATAATGGAAGCGGCTTCTTGGATCTGCACTGAGAAGTTCTCAATATTTTATCGATGCTCTTTTCATACAACTACACAAATAGTATGAATAAAAAATTATTTATCACAACATCATTGGGCACACTTTCGTAAATAAAATGGTTTGCAATGAATTATGAGCAACAAAAAATGTTGATTTAAGAGAAAAATCTTTTATTAAAACTAAATCAATCCAACCCACAGGAATACAACGTACGAGATAATAAGACCCACAACTATTATATACTTTTGTTAGGTATATAAAAAATTATGTTCATCCTTGCATTAACACCGTTAAAAGTCTATAACTATGGTCTATGTATCATTGGATTTCGGGGTACTTAATAAATCCAGTACAAAAATCACTTGCATCACATACCTACACAAATACGTATAAAAAATGAATGCTTATAAATATATCACGACTTTATCACTAAAATAGTGAAGGCCGTAATCGTAAGACTGGGATAGGAACACAAAAAATGTGTCTTTTCCAAGAGAAAGTCTTTTAATGATTCTGTTTTACATGTTTGTTCAGCATTCCCCTTAAAGGGAAAAGTTTGCCGCACTGGCCACACTGGAAAGGCATTTCCCCCGTATGCTTCATCCTAATGTGGTAATCCAATTGTGCCTTGATTCTAAAGGCCTTATCGCACTCGTCATCGAAAGTGCATTTGAAAGGTGTGGCATTGTAATGGTGAAGTTCTACATGCTGCATCATTCCATAATTGTCTCCGTACTTCTTTCCGCATATTGGACAACCAAAGCCAGGAAGTCCAAGTTCCTCCATGTGGGATCTTTGACGATGTTTGTCCAAACTTCTTCTTATCGAGTAGGCTTTGTCACAATTTCCAACGTCGCACTTGAAAGGGCGTTCCCCGGTATGAGTTCGTTCGTGGCTAGTCAAAGAACACTTGACCACGAAGGACCTGTCACAAAATCGACACTGGTAGTTAGTGCGACTCCTTTCCCGACTTTTGTCTCCACTTTCCTCTTGAACAGCAGATTCTATCACCTCGACATCACCACTATCATCATCCTCTGAATCTTCGTGTACCTCATGTCGCTTCTCGTGAACTTTGAGCTTTTTTTCTTGCAGGAATTCCTTGGAACACATGGAGCACTTGAAGGTAGGTCTGGGGTCGGTCGAGTGAATGGTACTGTTGTGCCCCCTGAGATAATTGGAGTTACAAAAACTTCGGTCACATTCTTGACAGTAGCGGTGTTTCTCCTTGTTAAAAATAAAGCACTTGCTCACATGCCATCGAAGATCCAGTTCTGTTGCGAAGCATTCATCGCACCATTTGCACTTAACAATGTTGTTTTCGCTGACAGGCTGAAAATCTTCCAAGGATTTAGGATCCGGTTCCAAAAGAATTTGATTCTTGGGATTTGTCTCCTCTTGCATGAGCAACCAATATAGGAGAGGAAGGTCAAGGTCAAAGTTCTTTTCTAGGTCAATGCAAGGTTGATTCTCGTGCCTTCTCATGTGCCTCATAAGACCATCCATAGTATCAAAGGAAGCTAGACACTGCTTGTCGGAGCACTTATAAAGTTTTGTTCTCGGGTGAATGATGGTGTGACTGTTTAGTAGAGCTGTTGTGGGGAAAGATTCAGAGCAAAAGGGACACGGAAAGAAAGTTGCAGAAGACCCTTTACGTTTCACAAAAGTACTTCGTTTTACGGATTTCTTGCTCATTCCACTGTGTCCCGTTTGACTTTGATGGATTTCGAGTTGTTTTCTCCCCGTAAACTTTCCAGAGCACTCGCTGCACTCGTGAAACTTAAACAAATATTTGGATTTGATAGAATGCTCGTTCCTATTATGGGTTCCTAGTCGCGGAAAGTTCTTTTTGCAAATGAGACAGTAGTGATGCCTTAGTTTGTTGAAATTAAAGCACCAGATTACGTGAGAGCGAAGACGCGAGTCCGAGTTGAAATTTAGGTTACACAATTTGCACTGGATGACGTTCGTTTTACTGACGGGAGGGAAATCGGGATCAAGTGTTGGATCCGGTTCGATCAGAATAACGTTTGACGGATTTTCTTCTTTCTGGAGGAGGAGCCACTGCGTTAGAGGAAGTTCGAGGTACAGATTAGTAGTAGGCGGTTTTGTAACGGATGTTTCATTAGCATTTGACTCAGAATCTGAATTTGTTTCCTCTTCTGTTTCCTCTGCTGATCCGGAAACGGATTCCTGTTCTGATTCGGATTCTGACTGAGATTCTTCGTCAGGTTCTGGATCCGGAATGGATTGCTTTTTCGATTTCCCATCGGATTTTGTAGAGTTCAACGGATTCGAAGTAGTGGGAATGGGAGTGGGAGAAATGACGAGTGGATCGGAATATTCCGATTCCACTGAAGAAGCTGCATTTCTTGTTGGCTGAAATTCGAATCCACAGTCAGTATTTTCCTCGGTTCGATTTGATTGAACTGCTTGACCCGGAGACGCATAAGGGGGGATATTGTAACTGGTATCGGAATTTTGCGTGAAATTTGGGAGAATAAACTCCTCATTGATCAGTTGTGCAGGATTACTATTGCTGGTTTGAACTTCATTTGAAGTTGAACTAAAAGTAGGCGGTGAAGTGGACGCTTCTCCTCCCGAAGATAATTCTGCATCGATTCCTTCAGGTTCCTCCTTAAGAATCGTAATGGGATATTGAACCGGCTCGGGGAATTCAGAACCTTGATTCTGAGTTTCCTCATTACTATTTGTTGATGGTAAGCTGCGTTGTGATTTCGAGGGCGGGGATTTTTCCTGATGGTGTTTGGGTCTGCATAGAAAAAAACATTCAGTAGTTGCTCAGTTTTTGAGTCACATGTTGTAACGAGGATTAGCTGAATTCGAAATGTAAATTACAAAAACTCGGTAGGTTTAATATTTTGTTATTTTCATTCCGAAAATTTTCCTATTAGAAGGAATTTTAAATCCTGTTATCCCGACTTGTCAGTCATCAGTTGGTACTTACATACGTAGTAATTATGAACCTATTGTTAGTTTTCGTTTAAACTACCTTTTAGCTGGGTATGTTTTTCTTTTCACAGGTAAAGTACTAGGTTTTAATGCTGCTGGAAGTCTTTTTCCTAAGAATACGTAGGGGTTATGTAATCTTTGTACTTGACCCGAATGCTGGTTTATGTTCGGAGGAAAAAACTGAGGCTGTGCATTCCAATTCCAATTCGAATGCTGAGCAGTCGAATTCGGATTTAAAGGAGTCCACCTAGATTATTCACGGATAAAAAACATTATATTAATTTATGAGACCCAATTTTTTATTTAAGATTGTATAGACTGTGATGATTAACTGTGAAATAAAGTGTAGGTAATCTATACTTACAAAATTACAAGTCCTTAGTCATTAGTTTGTCCCCTGATTTTGTGTAACAATACAAAATAAGAAAATTCATGCCTTATTTATGTCTTAAACTAACTTACGTGTCATCCACAAACTTTTCTTCGAAAACGATGCACTTGATTCTTAGACAATCTTGCAAATGCTGCTTCACTTTGTGCTCCTTTAATAGATTGATGTTTGGAAATGCTTCTTTGCACGAGCCACAGATGAACCACAGTAAGGGATTGAAGGAAAATCCCATTTTGAATTCGACTTACTTCACTTAGAAGTAATGCGAACAACGTAATTACAAGAAAATCTGTAAAATGTTTCCACTGACTGTTGATTGTTGACGAATTTCATTCTTTACCATCGATCAAAATGTTAGCTGCAACTGAAAATTGTCCGTCACTAGCTAATAATACCGACAGCAACTACAATTCAACCGTACAAATACAACTTCGATTACAACAACCGGATACCTGATATAATTAATTCAGTCAGAAGCACTTAAATACAAAATAGTAAAATACACAGCGTAAATATTCTGAGTATTTCTGAGCATGAGGCGAGGCATGAACCGAGATGAACAAGCCGCGAACTTGCAGTGATATTTCAAGGCGTACTCACGAAATAAAACCGACGTCGACATTTCGTCGTGGACTGGTAGACAGAAAACAAAAGAACAAAAGAAATGGGTTGGATGAGGGAACAATAGAGAGCTCGATCGAAGGCAATGCGAGTTATAGGACTCCCATTCAACCAATAGCTCATGATTTAAGCGGGATCTGTGGGACGAAGTCTGTCTCCAAAAAGTGGGTACCTAAACTGAAATAGGTAATTATTGACTTGTGAAGCGTAATTATAATTATATAAACCATCAAGGTAATCAGCTTTGTCTTAAATAAGGCAATTAAAGCAGTATCATATAGGTCATTATGTGTCACATAAAATTTCTTCAAGTAAGCTTTTCATATCCTTAATAAAAATAACCCGGCTGCATGACAATGTTTCAAGAATTTTTTTTTATTTTATTTCACCTTCGACCCATGACCTTTGAGCCTTGGAACAAGTCAAAGACCGATCTAAATCAAGAAAAAAACATTCGTAGACATATAGTTTCTTGCAGATTTCACAGATTTCACATTTGGTCCCACTCATCCCGCTACAGAATCTTGAGTTTGAGTGTTCCTCAATCTGTAGAAGTCCTAGTTTGATTGAAGCTCGAATAAGCTACTTTGGAGTTTTCTATTGTCTATTGTCTATTGTTCCCCCTTCGGGCCTTCATCTACCCAACTCCTTTTGTTCAATTTCTTTCTTGCTGACTCTCTTTAATTCTGCGAGTTCGCAGTTAAATGTCACGTCTAGTAACGAAAAAAAGCTTCTTGCCTCCGACCTCCGACGAATAAAAAAAAATGCACAATATAAACCATGAAAATGAACATGGGTTGTTAAAAAAAGTATAATACAGGAAAAAAGTTTCGTTTAAACTTTATGACTAAAAACCACCGCGTATATCTGATGTCAACAGCAAAAAATTAAATAAACTAATATAGATTATAAACCGTAAAATATAATTCCGTCATACCAGACAATTTATACATATGTATACAATTGTGATTTATTCGAAAAATTGAGAACTTTAGGAATTTTGGGAATTTTGGGGCTATTGGGAATTTATTTGGAAATTTATATTTACAAGAAAAGGCTTTCTGAGAAAATTTAGTGGGAGGGGAATTCATGTTTATGTCCTGGGCAAAAAAGTCAAACATGAAAAGCTTGCCATGCCTACTTGCGCATATAACTTTCTTAAGCTTGCAAAGATAGCTGAACGACTAGTCAATATTTTCAATTTAATAGCCGGGACTCTTATTCCAAGTATACGGTATACAAATTAATGCACCTTACAGAATAGGGACATATTAATATCAAACGGCGTAACCACAACCAGTTTTTATCAATTATCTTTTCAGTTATAGTTCTCACTGTTATCAGTATTTTCAGTATTAATGTCCAAAGTACATTTTTCCTCATCGTTCACTGCAGAGTTCATTTTCCCTGCTCACGCCATGCGAGATTTAAAGATCAATCCCCCAGACTCCCCATTTTTTTCAAAGCGCTATTTAATGCTTATTCGAAACAACAAAAAAGTTTTTGATTTGGCTTCACTCGTGTGTCCTCCCGGATTTTTTGTTCGAATTCATTTGTAATGTGTTAAAGGCGAAAGCATGAGACCTGCAGTTTCCTCACCGGATGACAATTCGAATGCTATTTTCACGAGTAAATGCTTTATTATCACGAAGCAAATTTAATGTACTTTCTGAGACTGCCTCGAGAATTTTCGTGACGCCACCATTGTGTCGACACCAGGGCATCAAAGATGATTGAAAGAACAAGGCACTTTTTATCAAAGATCAAAATTCACCCAGATTGACCGTATAATGCCCGTAATTTCAAACTTCCAAAACATTTCTGTATACAAATAGAACAGAATTTAATGCTAATTATGTAAATGTAACCAAATAATGTGGTTTATTTAATAAAACCAGGTATTCATGTAGGTCATTGTTTTTGCTATCAACAATCCATTTTGTGAGTACACAATATAATCACAATTCACAAGTTAAGACATTTAATTACTAGTTACATATGAAAGTCAACGATGTAATATTTGATTATTTTTGAAGTAATAAAAATATTGTTAAAAAGATACCTACACGTTATGTCACTCTCAAAGATTAAATGGTTGAAGATTGAAGAACCCTTGTACAATTTAACTACAGTTACCCGCGTTTAGTCAGACTTGACTGCATGACAAATGACTACTGATTTGACTATAACTTGAAGAATATAAAATGGTTTGCATTTTCAACGACGACACATTTGAATAATCATAGTCAAAATTTACACAGGAGATTTAATGGCGTTATTCTTTAAAATTAACACCAAATATAAGGACGTTTTTTCAAAATGTTTATCGGACTTAAAGACGTCGTTTTGAAAGCACTAGATATGAATAACGCTATTTACAACTTATACTACATATTATAAATTATAACGACGTTTTTCTTCGCCAATGTAAAGGGGATTGAAGGTGGAAGGGGTTTCAAAGCTTTCTCTTCCCCGAATTCTTCACAACATATGGATCACTTGAAGGCAGTTCAGGAATCAGTCGAGTGTATGCTACTATTATGCTTTCTGAAGGCATGTGGCGACGAAAAACTTCGGTTACAAACTTGACAGTAGCGGTGTCTCTCCTTGTTAAAGAGAAAGCAGTTAGTCACATGTAATCTAAGATCTGGTTCAGACTGAAAAGGTTTCTCGCACAATTTGCACGCGACAGGATGTGTTTTGCTGACAGGCGGAAAGTTTTTTGAAGAGTTGGGATGTGGTTGCAGAAATATTTGGTTTGTGGGATTTGCTTCCTCTTGTTGGAGCAACCATTGAGCAAGAGGGAGATCAAGATTAAGGTCAACGTGCGGCGAACTCACATGCTCCTTCATATGATTTGAGAGTTCTCTCTTGCTTCGAAATGAAGTTTGACACTGCTCATAAGAGCAACTAAAGGAATTTATGGGTGGATTAACGGAGCTGGTTGGGAAGAATGGGTCTGTGTCATCGTTTTCAGTTGCAATAAAGTCATTCGCTATTTGGAACTGATCTTCCGTAAAATTTGATTGAGGTGTTTGAAACGGAGACGGAACCAGATGAGGAGAAAAATCGGGTTTGGTTCCACCGGAAGTTGATTTCATGCTAGCATTCATAAGATTTCGGTTTCTTACTTCTTTAGAATTGTAATCGCTGTGAGGAATTTCATTTGAAAAGGGACTCACACAAGATGCTTTTTTAGAAGGTGGTTCTGTTTCCTCGCATTCTTCAAGTTCTTCCTTAGGAATCAAAATTGGAACGTGAATAGGAGTTCGAATTTTTGAAGATTCGTTCTCGTAAGTTTTCTTATCGATAGACTCAGATGGCTCATTCCGTTTCGATTTGGATGGCGGAGATTCGTCTGGCAAGTTTAGTGATCTACATAATTACACACATTAAATATTTCAAAATCACAGCAAGAATTATTCTCAAGAAAAAGATATCGCTTTGCTACTTTTAATTTTTTTTATTATTATTTTTCCTTCCTAATACCTTTTAGCAGTTTCAGTTCTACTCTCTTGGGCTGCAACATAATTTGATGTGGGTGAGGGTCTATTAAGGGCTACGTAGGGATTCTGGAATCTCTGCTCTTGGTTCCTTTCGTGGAGACCAATTTTTTCGTTTGGCAAAGAACTATTTGAAGCTGGAGTGGAAGAGTGTCGATTTAAAGGAGTCCATCTATAGGTTATGTAAAAGTAAAAAGATTGCAATATTGAACTGTTGAGTTGAGTGTTCTAACGCGTATAAACACATCATTTCGTTTTACATACTTTGCTGATTATCATCTAAAAATACCAGGCCCAATTTACTTGGTCTGTAATTAACTTACGTATCATCTACAAACTTTTCTTCGAAAACGATAATCTTTATCCTTAGGCAGTCTTGCAAATGCTGTTTCAGTTTGTGTTCCTTCAATTCATCGGTGCTTGGAAATGCTTCTTTGCACGAACCACAGAGGAACCAAAATAAAGGATTGAAGGAGAATCCCATTTTAACTGGGATTCACTCGGCTGACGCTAAATCAAATTAAGAATAATGTGTGCGTCACTTGGGTAACTATAGCTCCACAAAGAAACTGGTAATTTTGTAAAGTCATTTTGTCAACTGCGAGGCACACATAAATGACATAAAAATCAAGGAATTAAAACTACCTACTCTTTTGTTACAATTATAAATCCAAGCAAGTTAAAAAAACAATTCCTAACCATATCAATACGAACAACTCTACTAATACTTGACCAATTGACCACATGTAATTTTAATGTTATCGCTAATTAATTATTTACGACGAAAAGACGAGATTATGGTCCTCTCTATTTGCTCAAGGGGAAGCCGAACCGAAATCAAAGGCAGATGGCAGATCCATGAATCCATGATCCATTTAAACTTTATAACCGAATTCTACCGCATTTCTCTGTGGGTCAAGTACGTCTAGGAATATAAAATTGGACTCTCAAAGCTGTGATCAGCTAAAAGCAGGAAGCACTGAAACTGAAAGCTGAAACTGAATGAAGAATGAATGACTGGATCATTAACAATGACAATAACTGAACAACATAATAACAGCATATCGTCGATGAAGAATCAAAATGATCGAAATCCATAATAATATGCATCAATAGGCAAGACGACTTAAATCCAGTACTAGTGAAAAGCAAAATGTCCTTTCCAAAAAGTGTTAAATGAAAAAGTTTTGCGTTTTCAAAAAGTGTTAATAAGGGAAAATTCCACCCATTCAGAAAGTATGAATTCAAAAAATTAGACCTTTTCAAAAAGTGATAATTGGGAAAATTGCACGTTTTCAAAAACCTTATAATTAAAAAATCATACTTCGAAACGCATTAATTTTCATTTGAAAAAAATACCTTATAGCATTGCAAATCAATCCCCCAAAATCAGCTCCCAGGTACACCTGTCAATTACGCAATTGTTTTCTGGTTCAACTATTCTATAACACTAAAACATGGATATGCCGTTGCCATTAAAGATATTATGTTATTACTGAATGTATGCAAGTGGATTAGTTATGCTGAATGTAATTATATACAAGCAAAGTGTAGCAGTATAAATGATAAAGGAAATATTTCATTTCTCGTTGTTTTGTTATTTCTTTATTTACGTCATACACAAATTCTCATTTTATAAAATTAATTATCCGAAAGAACGGCGTCACTATCATTTTCACTATCACTTTAACCCTTTTTATTTTCACCCCCATCACCACTACCACTACCACCAGCCCCATCATTCCTATGAGAATCTTCATGCCTTCTCAAATAATCCAAGCGCCCAGATACCAACCCACAGATTTTACACGTAAAAATCCTGCCCCCCTCATGTATCTTCATGTGGTCCTTCAAATAAGAGTTGTCCTTGAACTGTCTCGGGCACAACGAACACGTCACCGTCTTCCTCTGAAACCCTTCATGGGTAGTCCTGATGTGTTTCTTCAACGAACTTTTTAAATGGTAACTCGTGCCGCACTGGTCACACTGGAATGGTTTTTCCCCCGTATGATGCGCCCTAATATGGTCATCAACTTCAGCCCTAGTGTTATAAGATCGGGTACACGAGTCATCATAGGTGCATTTATACCTCTTTGATTCGGAATGAGCGATGATGATATGCGTCCGCAACAAACTTTTCCCACCATAAGTTTTACCACAGAATGTACATAGGAAGCCGGGCAATCCAAGTTCCTCCATATGTTTCCATTTTCTATGTCCGAACAAACTATTCTTGGTCGCGTAAGACTTTGTACAATTTGGAACATCACACTTAAATGGACGTTCCCGAGTGTGAGTTCCCCGCTCGTGATCTTCCAAATAACTCCGGACCATGAAGGACCTCTCGCAGAATCTGCATTGGAAGTACGTGGGTTTTTTCTTCTGACTTTTCCCTTGACTTTCCTCGTCCTCTTTAGTTTCATTTAAAGTTCCGTTATCCTCACTCTCGAATCCTTTCTGTTGCTCATGAGTCGTCAGGTGGAATTTGAAACTGTTTTCCTTCACGAATTCCTTCGAACACACGGAGCACTTGAAGGTAGGCCGAGGACTTGTCGGATGCATGACACTATTGTGATTTCTCAATCCAGAGGGAGATGAAAGACTTCTGTCACACTCTTGACAGAAGCGGTGTTTCTCCTTGTTGAAGATAAAGCAGTTAGCCACATGTAATCTAAGATCTGGTTCACAATGAAACTGTTTCTCGCACCATTTACACATAACCGGATGTACTTCGCTGACAGGCGGAAAAGTTCCTGATCTGGGATACGGTTCCAAAAGAATTTGGTTTATGGGATTGGATTCCTCTTGCAAGAGTAACCAGTTGAAGAGGGGAAGGTCAAGGTTCAGGTCAACTTTTGGCAGATTCATGTGCTCCTTCATGTGACTAGTTAATCTTTTCTGAGTTTGGAATGAAGCTGGGCACTGCTCATAAGAGCAACTAAAGTTTGCTGTTGGCGTATGAACAGGGCTTTCGCGATTCGGGGGTGAAATGCTGGTCTCGGTGGGAACGAATTTAGCGGGATGAAATTTGTTTCTATGATCTCTTAAGTGCCCGTGAGCGCTTATGGTTTTATCACATTCCAGACAGTAAAGGTGTCTTCGTTTGTTGTAAAGAAAGCACTTGGTCACATGCCATCGAAGATCAAGTTCGGACGCGTAGCACTCTTGGCACCATTTACACTTGACAGGGTTGTCTTCGCTAACAGGTTGAAAGCTCTCTAAGGATTTAGGATCAGGTTCCAAGAGAATGATGTTTGAAGGATTTTTTTCCTCTTGCAGCGCTAACCACTGGAGTAGGGGAAGGTCAAGGTCTAGGTCAAGTTCAAGGTTCGGTTTCATGCCAGGCTGTTGCTTTCCATGCTTCAAACAGTGTTTTAGAAGGCTCCGTTGGGTTCCACATGCAAAAGCACACTGTAAATTACTGCATTTATAAGGCATGCTTTTGGGATGATCCATTCTGTGTCTTCGCAACTGATACTTGAGTTTAAATGCTTTCGGACAAAAACTACAACGGAAAGGTAACGAAGAGGTGTTTTTATTTTGCTTTGTCTTCCTCTCAGATTCCATGCTGTCTCCAATGTGTCTTGCTCGATGAGCTTGTAATTGCCTTTTCATTTTCTTTGACTCGGATTCTGAATTGGATTCTTTTTCTGATTCTGATTCTGATTCGGAAACTGATTCCGGTTCGAATTCCGAATCTCCTTCCGTATCCCATTGCGATTCTGGTTTTACTTTGGCTTTAGATCCCGCGTCAGAAAGTGCTTCCGGCGTTGGGCTCGAAGGTGTTAAAGAAGACGAGGAAATTGAAGGATGATTAAAATACTCCACTCCTGCTGAAGAATCCTCATCACCCACTGATTGTGAGTCACATTCAAATTCACATTCAGGATCTAATTCTACAAAGTAAGTTTCCTGCGTTGTATCAATTGGAAGCAAACCCCCAGCATTTGACTGACCTGTTTGAAACGGAAAAGGATGCAAAACAATGTCGGTATTGATTCCATCTGAAGTTGATGTAGCGCAAACACTTAAAGGGTCCTCGTATCTAATTTCATTAGATTTGTAATCTCTGTGAAGAATTTCAGTCGACGTGGAACTAAAAGAAGATGAAAATAAACTTGCTGTTGCTCGTTCCAAAGTCTCTGTTTCATCGTACTCCTCAGGTTCCTCCTTAGGAACGATAAATGGAATTGGAATTGGAGTTTCTTTATTGTCATTTTCAAATGTTTTATCCCGTTTCGGTTTCAGTGCCGGAGATTCGTCTGACAGGTTTAGTGGTCTACAATTTAAAATTACAAACTTATGTAAAGTCATTTTTACATATTCAAGACAACGATATTAATTTCTTTTTTAATTTCCTTCATTACCTTTGAGCAGCCTTAATTTTTCTTTTTCGGGATGGAGTACTAATCGATGTTGGTTGGAGTCTATTAAGGCTTACGCATGGATTCTGAAATCTCTCTTCTTGGTTCTTTGTTTGAAAATTAGTTGTTTCTTGTGGCAAAAGAGTGTGTGAAGCCGGAGCAGATGAAGAATGACGGTTTAAAGGAGTCCATCTACATTATTTAAATATAAAAATATTACAGCACTGAAAATTAATTGTAAAGTGTTACGTGTAAAAAATCTAAGCTGTTGTTTGCCCTTTAGTAACTTACGCATCATGTACAAACTTTTCTTCGAAAACGATAAACTTGATCTTGAGGCAATCTCCCAAATGTTCTTTTAGTTTATGTTCCTTCAATTCCTCCGTGTTTGGAAAGGCTTCTTTGCACGAACCACAAAGGAACCAGAACAAAGGATTGAATTCAAATCCCATTTTAACTGCGATTAATTAAACTGACGCTAAATTAAATTTAAAACAAATTGACGATAACAACCACAGCCATGGTGAAATAAAAATGATGTCAGTTGACATATGGCATGTTGATGTGCTGTGATAGTAGAATTACTGACTGATGATGGATTTGGGATTTTTGAGCATGAAGTGTCAATATTTCAATGCTTCTTTTATTATTTGATGAAACTCGAATCTGTATAGCTCCACAAAGAATGCTAATTTTGTAAAAACATTTTGTCAATAATAATTGACAACATAAAATACAATTGTGTGGGTACAAAGTAATCGTGTAAAAACAAAGAATTAAAACGAAAAGCTACTGCTTATATCATAAATCCAAATTCGAACCACAATCTTTAACCAACTCAACGCAAACAACTTTTCCCTTGACTTATTATGCAATTGTCATTAAGTAACAGGTAGTTAATAACTAATTAATGTAATCTATGACAAGATACGAGTACGAGATACAGGAGGATGAGAGTTCGTCAAAGTCAAAGTGTCAAAGAAATCAGATAATTTGATAATTAATTACATTTAAACTTCATAACTAAAACTTTACCGCATATTTACGTGATTCAAGTATATCTAGCTTTGAACTGAATTTACAATGAGATTCTCGAAGTTGTGTATATGCTAACAATGTACACTGTAACAAAAAACTTCATTTTTAATACTTTCTGGTCACCAATTATTACAAAATTACATTTAAGTTAGTGCTAAAAACATAGTGCTAGGAAATGCATATAATTATAACTCACCCGTCGTCATTTCTTTTAACATGTACCTACAGTAATTTTTTATGGACAAAGTAACTACAACTACCACTCATTAATTAAAATCCAATTGTCATTTTTAAGCCATAAAGCAATGACTATTTAGATATAGACTTGGTTTAAGTATCCGTTGAATCATAATTAAGAGCTAAATAAATAAATAAAATATAATTGTGTATCATTTGTTTGTTTCCTTTCGACACCTTTTCTCATGACGAAGTCTCCCAGATGACCATGTAAATTTGAGCCCACAGAATTTACACTGATATCTTTTAATTCCTCTGTGGATGGACTCATGACCCACAAGACTTGCTCTGCAGGCAAATGACCTAGGACACTGGGAGCACTTGTAAGGTCGGAGGCCGATATGAGTCAAGTAATGTTTCACAGCATCTTTCTTGCAGCCACTGACTTTTTTGCAGATTTTACACAAATAAATTAATTTCCCATCCTTGTTATGCTCCGCATCAATGAAATTGACGCTTTGATTCTTGATTTTTTTCAAGTTGACCCTAGTTGACAATTGTAGTGCAAGCCTATTAACAAGTGATTTAGTTTTGACTTTAACCGAAACGGTTTCTTGAGCTCGTGATGATTTTGAAACTCCTGGTTTTTTGATTTTCATTAATAATTCTTTTGCTGTTGATGGATTGACTTTACTTGAACTTGTTTTGGAATCAGAAGGACGAAATTTGCAATGTTTCTCGTGCCTCCTGTCATCCCCTTGCCAAATGAAAGTCATTTGACAGAAGCGACACCTGTAGTTCCGAAGGCCCAAGTGTTTGTTTTCGTGATCGGTACAATAAGTTCTCGTATTAAAGACCCTGTGACAGAATCGGCATTTAAAGCCAGTTTTTCCTTCATCGTCCGTAAATTTTTTCATTGTCGATTTCTGCTCTTCTACAGAAGAGAACGGTAATTGTTTTGAACTCAAGTATTTCTTGGATACAGAAGTGACTTGTTCATTTTCACTTACTTCGCTCGCACTTTCTGAATTTGTAATTGGCAGATTCTTCTTTGGTTGGGCTCCTGTCTGGTTTCTATTTATTTTGTTCATTTTGCTGATGTGTCGTAGTGATAATTTTTTTATAGCGAGGGAACCAACCGGAGTCTTTTTTGAACCGACTTGAAAGGAACAATTCTGTTCGTGTGAACGATGCTTACTGTTCCAGGTGAATTTCTTGGAGCAAAATTTGCACTTGTAGATGCAGCGCCTCAAATGCAGGTCTTCGTGGTCCATGCAGTTAATCTTGCACATCAGAATTTTGTGACAGAATCGACATTGAAACCGGGTTCGACCTCCTTTATTGCTCCTCACACGTTTCAGTGTCGCTGACTGTTGTTCTCGGGAAGAGTACGGCGTGACTGCTTTAACCGTAGTTTTATTTTCGGGTTCGTTTTTGACTGCTGGTTCAACTTTCGCTTCTTTCGCATTCTGAATTTCTTCCTCACTATGTGTGTCACTATCATCTTGTGTCTTTTTGCCTTGTTTGAGTTGGAGAATTCCATTAGTTTCCGTTTTCCTTTAGTTGAGAGAGAAAGACATTTTAAACCGACAATGAGCTTCTATTTTTCAACCAAACAATAAAAACATTTTGAAATCTAAAAAAGCATTTGTTCCGCTTTTTAGAGGTGTCAAGAAGCATTTTTCAGTGACAAAAAACAGTATTTTGGTTACTGTAGTTATAATTATGCAAACTAAATGCTAAAGAGTAAAGGCTCATTTCCACTTCACTTTAGCTTCAAAGTTAAAGTGAAAGTACAACTTTGTTGTTATAGCCAGCATTATGTAACTATGGCTACAAAGTACTACTTTAACTTAAAATTGGGCTCCAAAGCGAAGTCAATAAATGTAATTTTAGAATCATTTTTTATAATTGAAGTTTTATATCACCTTTGTAATGTTGGGCTTTGACTTTGAAGAAATTGCTCGAGATGATCAAGGACCTTGTGATCGATGAAATCCTCGCGTTTTCGAAATCCACGGTGACAGAATTGACACCGGTACCAAAAGGTGTACTCAGTCTTGTAATTATCAGTTCTTTCAGTAGCTTCTGTTTTAATGAATAAAAGCTGTGAAGTGAGTAAGGAACTCATATTGCCTCTAGACAGAATCGGTGAAATAATGTCAATAATAATTACTGACTGGCGACGATTGAAATTCGAATCGGGATGCGAACCTGAATTTGGAATCAAAAGTATTAATAAAGAATTCTAGAATGTAGACTACTTTGTCATTTGTGAAGGACTTAACTGACAGCCTGTAAAAAATCACTTTGTGAGCTTGTGCAAACCAATTACAATAATAATTGCGAGATATACGACGTGTAATTACCAATCAGCAGTCAAAAGCACAGTAAGCAGTAAATAATTATCAGGGCCGTGAAACAGAAAATTCAGAATGAAACACGAAATGGTTTCGTTTTGAAATGCTAATTATTTTTATAGTCTAAACACATGCGCGCTGTAAAACCAAATCGAGAAAAATGTCCGAAATCCGAAAAAATCATAAATATCGGAAAATTTGGATCAAATCTGGAAATAGGCTTCTGGAAATTTTGAAACACCAACTCAAGTTTTGTGGAATTGCATGATGTCTTGTAGTGTCATGATTGGAACAATTAATTTATTAAAAAACTGAAAAACCTTAGAATCCAAAATCTTATTCCTACAAAAGTTTTTAATGATGTTCAAATTTGAAATACTATCATCTGGAAAATAAATTCTGGTAAAGCTAAGAAAATCAGAACATTCAGCCCAAATTGGATTTGAGCATACATCAGAAAATCCGACACCGACAAAAGGAAATAGCAGAAAAATAAAAGTGGCTAAAACAGCACGTTTCGATTTAAAAATCAGGAAATGTGACAGACCGTTAATCAATTACATTACTTAAAACAACGGAAAACCAAATAATTACTTACTTAATGAATAATGCGTCTCGCCAAATGTAATTTGATGATTTAAGGTCCGATTACTACTTGGTCGTGCTGTTTGTCACCGTCACCAGTAAGAAATATAAACCCGAATTTTTATTGCTTACTCAACTGAACACAAACACTAATGATTTGTCTACACCTACATAACATTTAATTCTAAATTAATTAATACGGACGACGGAATGAATGGAAATAAGGAAAAAGTGCCGAGCCGAGAGCCCGCCACCAAAAATTCAAACGGTTAGTGCAACTGTAAACAATCACTGCACACCTGCCCACAAGCACACTGCGCTTGCGGTTTTCTATTTTTTCCTCTGCCAACAAGTTTTCCGTGCCGTTACTCAGTTACTGCCGTTGTTATTGTTATTGTTATTAGTGATTAGTCTGATTAGTGAGACGATGAGAAAAAAATGTTTTCCTGCCTTTGAAAAATGCCTTTTTCGACTCGGATGGACGTATCGGCTTCATTTTTTTAGAAATAGGATATTGCTTCATTGCTTGTTGAATTTGGTTTAATGACTTTTGCACAATTAGTTACTTTCATCAATTTTCCGTCTGTATCCCAGTCTTCTAACAGGTTTACGGGAGTACGAATTGACATTTGCAAGTGTTTTGAAAACAACATTTAAGTTAAAAGCTTATTGAAGCTACAATTTTTTCAAAAACTTTATAAAAGTTGGCGCAGTAAATAAAAGATCCTAATCGGTGAAAATACGGTCCAAAATACCAAAATGATGCTTTTTGGGATCGAAAGTTCAAAAATAATCCTTTTTTGGATATCAAATTGCTTTTATTGCTTAATAAATATTCCGTATTTCTGGTCTCAAAGTAGATTGTCAAAAGCAGACAAAACTGGCGACTACCATGCAAATATTTTTAAAACTTTTAATGCTTTCTGGTTCTGATCGCCTTTTTAATTATTTAGATTTAAGTTTAGTGCCACAATTTAATTTAAAAAAACAAAATAAGAAGTAATTATACATACAGTTTAACTCTCGTAATTTCTTTTCGCACGTACAATAATATTGATAATTTATAATTCATTAATATCTTTTTATAGACAAAGTAAAGTAGCATACTATCATGAAAGAACCACGCATTGGGAATTAAAATCTAATTATCTTATAATATGTAGTTTTATACAAAAACCAATAACACAATGTCTATTTAGATTTAGCATTGGTAAAATATGCGCAGAAGCACGGTGTCCGGATAGATTGGCAAAAGACATTTTGGCAAAACATTTTGCCATTATGGCAAGAGGTCCTGTGGCCATTTTGGCAAAACAGAAAAGGATATTTTGGCAAAACAAAAACGGTCGTTTTGACAGCAGAATATTAACTGCTGAGTTTTAAAAATAGTGGAGAAACAAG
>JAAXYX010000909.1:0-28879 GCA_036851915.1 Ptenothrix huangshanensis
GCCGTATAATTAGTGGAATACTAATACGTACCTTGTGTCAGTATAATTATAATTAATAAATACTACGTATTCATCGGTCACTTCATTGAGCTGCATGAAACGTCACTTGAAAAATCATTTTTAGTCGTTTTACATTGGCGGTGGTCAGTAATATTGTAGTCTGCAATGTTATTAGGACAAGCTTCTTTTTGGAAAATACATAATTACAACGTGTTGCACTTTTTAAAAAGTTGTGACCCGAATGTTTTGTACCTTTTGAAAAGTGGTAATCATAATCAGAACGTTTTGCGCTTTTTAAAAAGCTGTAATCTGAACGTCCTGCCCTTTATGAAAAGTGTGGCAATTACTTAGTGAATTGTTAATCGATGACATAATGTACGGATATTGGAACGCTAATAGTGGCTTTTTGGGTTTTTTATACAATTCGTGGATGCAAACATACTTTTCTTTTATTACTTTGGAGCCAGGATCAAAGTAGAATAATTAATCATATTGGCCACCGTAATTTTAAATCCATTACCACGCTATTGGCTGTATTATTGTAAAAACTGCAGTTGGCAGTAATAAACTGAAAATAGGAACACTATACTACATATTTATTACCTTCTACAGATAGTGTCTTGCATGCATCAATTGAAGGGTGAGTTGGCTTCTTTGTCGAATCGAATGGGTAAAAAATGTGCACAGTTGCCTATAATAAATAATCAGAGAACGCAGTGTCTTTTTTATTGCCCAAACATTTTGATCGTAACTCCGAAGTGAAAGCTAGAATAGATGATATCTATAGAGTACCTGAACGCGTTCTGCCTTACCTATACCTACTTTATTAATTTATTGTGTTTTTGGTAATGGCCCTAACTTTGAAACTGCCAGTAAAGTGTTGTTCCATCTGGTGTGTTTCAGTGTGTGACTGTGGTGTAAATATAATTATTTAAGAGAAGCGGGAAGCAAGAGCCGGTTTACTAAATACTACGCAGCTCTGGAGTATGTGCTTCCACTGTATTATGTGTAGTGTATACAGTTGTACACTGTATTCTTAAATACATCTTGATTTAGAATAGACCATTGACGTAGACAAGATAACTAGATAACTAATATTATTATGCAATAATTTTGTTCTAACAAGACGTGCTTTAACTCGTTTTACTCTAGGTGAAGAAAATTGGCGGCGGTGGATTCGGTGAGATCTATGAGGGTGTTGACTTAGTCACAAAGGAGCAAGTTGCTCTCAAAGTTGAATCTGCCAAGCAGCCGAAGCAGGTGCTAAAAATGGAAGTGGCTGTTCTGAAAAAACTTCAAGGTAAAAACGTTATTATAATTATTATGTATGCATATTGTTCTATAATGTTACGGCAAATGTTTAAATGATTGTTGCAAGGCGTTGTGCAGGTGTTTGAAATTGTACCTTGAATTTGAATTTATCAAAAGGACACGACTACAGCATAATCATAATCATAATGCTGGTAATAATAGAACTAGTCCTAATGCTACGAGAGTAATAGCTAAGTTTAGGAAAGATGAAAGGTTAGATTTTGACATTGCAAGGGAACGGCGTTATTATTATGTTATGGTTTGTGTACTGGATCGATTCACCATGTATTTAAGCTTACGTAATTAGGCCATCTCTCTGCAGCATAGGATTACATAATGCAAAATGTTAAACAGTGGCAGCAAGAAATGAGCGAAAATGAAGGATACTCAGACCCGAATGACTATAATGCTAAATGATGTAAAAGTATAATGGCGAGGAACAAGTGAAGTGATCTTGCGGAATATTTTGTCAACAATTATTAGTTTCATGTGAGAATTCTAGGGAAAAACAAAGGGTCGTTACTGAAGAGAAAAGAAAGTATCCACCACCAACTTGTTTATGTTGTGATTGACCTTACAGCTTTGCTAAATATTTGTAAAAATACTCCATGTCATTTAAGCCGTTTAAGTTTTACTATCACAGATCGTCGCAGCGTGAACAAGAGCAGCATAAGGTTTTGAAACATGTGAGCTTGTATCCAAATCGTGTGTTGGTGTCTTAAAGATGAGCTTTAGTACATTTGAACAAGTGTGTACAGTGTTGTTGCATTGCCTAGCTTCTTGCGTATCGTAGCTAGTTATCGTTCACTTTAGTAATAGTTTCGTCGTTTTCTGACACAATACTTAGACAAGCAACCATTTTTTACTCGAGGACGACTCAAGCCAGTTGAGCGTAAAGAAATCTAGATAAATATACGTGTTCGGTGAAAAAATGAAGAGTACGAATTTAGCATCACAGCACTGACATAATCTATTTATAGAAGTAACGCAAGCAAAAACTTGTCTTCCCGATAATTTGTCTTGTCACCTCAAACCTTTACAAAACTTCATGCTCGCTAAAAATCCGTGCCCCTGACAGTCCCCGTATGCTTCAAAGATCATAATGAGCTGACTATGAGTTTTGTCAACTGACAAGCAAAATACTTGAATTTACACACTTGACTTGTAGAAATTTAATTTTCGTAGCATAACCATAATTTAAAGCAAATATTACCCTGGCGTATTCCGAATAGCATCTAATGATACAGAGTAATCTTCTTGAGCTAGAGGCGTGTGCATTTATTGTTGCAATGTAAATGTGGGCACTAATACCACTCCGGATACCAATTTTGCTTACGCAGCACAGTCAGCAGGAATCATATTTAAGCTGACGATGTTGCAGTGATTTCCGCAATATGTTGCTAAATGTAGGTAGTAAATACTGGAGCAAGCAGACTTAACTTTAGTCGGTTGATACTAAATAGTAAGTGAGCCTTTAAATATTGAGTTTGGTGGTGTTACATGTGTTTGCAGACATGCTGATCTTCGTTCCGTACTGTTCCAGTGCAGTTTCTCCTGTGCACGCACATTTCCACATCATTAACGGTTTTGCTTACTATTTTTAGAAGCATTTCAGAACCTGTTTTCTGATCGTAAGTCTTGCTCAGACTACGTAGATACATGTAAATTGTGAATGTTAGCAGGTAACGAGTAGGTCTAAAACTAATAATCTGAACATTCGCCAGGTACTCCTATCGCCAGTGCCAGTATGTCATGCCGATTGTCTCGCACATCAAACTTGCTTAAAGTATGATCACCGTCACCATCAACATGCCACCGAATAAGAATATTGTTGTTTGTTAGCAGAATACACTTGAGTGGGATGTTATCTTATAAAGAGAGAAAGTCAATGCTTTATTTACAAGAGCATTAACAAGACTGTAGTACAGGGAATCCCGACATAAGTACATCATATAATTCATAAGAAGTTCGACAATGTTGAAACTGCACTAGTTAGTACGCACCTAAGTAGGTAGCTCCATTTTTTGTTTCATTGCAAAACGAATCAATTTCTTAAATTTCTAGGAAAATTTACACAGTTTTGCGTTTAAGAGTAGCTTGTGAAATAAAGTAAAACGATCGAATGTTCAGTTCATATTATGAATGTGCTGCTTTGTTTATATAAAAGCTTACGACAGATTTTACACGATCCAGGGAGGGTAAATAAATACAAAGCAGTGGTACTAATGATAAGTCATAAGTAGGCAAGTAACTAAACTAGGTAGGCATGCATTCCTAGGTGCCCCGTGCTCCTCAAACACAGATTGAGCTACTTTTGCTTTTTGTTATTTTTCAGCCTCGAAATTCTACTAGGAAAATTGGAATGGAAAACAAAAGCACATGGATAGTATTTAAACAAGTTAGGTATTTAGGCATAAAAAATGTGCGTATAGTGAAGACCTTTAATTTACCTACACTGTAAAAACCGGCATATCAAAAACGCCCAAAACCTGTAATATGAACGCAGTTAGGGTGCATCTCAAATTCACCTACGGTGTTTCTAAAAATCTAATATGCATCTACAGTGTATCTCGCAGTTCAAGTTGCATTTTAATGCTTTTGTCATGCACTTAAGATGTTTCCTAACTGCGTTCATAATTATACTATGGATAGGCTTTGGGCGGTTTAGATGCATTGTTTCCTATTTTAGGATTATTTACAGTGTAGTTATTCAAGAGTACAGCTGGTAAATATGGCGTTATATAATTGTGTAGTAAAGTAAGCACGTGTGCCCTTGTGACCTGTGTGACAATGTGAACACCTTGAGTAAATAACAAATAAGCGAATCGTGCCCAGAACAAACACCTGGTGGGCATCTAGGAATAACTTCTACGGTGCTATATTTGTACAATACATACACTAATTAATAACTATTTTCTGTTCTGTATCCCACGCAGGAAAGGACCACGTTTGCCGTTTCATTGGTTGTGGACGAAACGAGAGATTCAATTACGTTGTGATGCAATTGCAGGGACGAAATTTAGCAGAGCTAAGAAGAGCTCAACCTCGAGGTGCTTTCACTTTATCTACAAGCTTGAGACTCTCTCTTCAAATACTTAAGGCTATTGAGAGTATACATGAGGTTGGATTTCTACATCGGGATATCAAACCGGTCAGTTGCTTTTCCATGAGACAATTTATTCACATAATTATGTAATGCGCACGTGGTTAGCTTTGTTGGACATTTTTTATGACCTGCATTCAATTTCTATTTCAAGACTGGTAAGGAATTTCTTCACAGTGTCTCGTCGTCTCGTGGGACGTTTGAGTAGGGAATATGAAATTCCTTTTGCATTTCTAGATGACATTTGCTTATTTCAACTTTTTGCACGAAATGAGCATATGAACACCGAAGTACCTAGTATCAGGTAGTTACTATAACAGCATAAATCTGTGTTGGGTGTATCACAATTTACAGGGGCTGTAACTGTACACCAAGTCAGAGTCGGAACAAAATGAGTTTTGACAAAGCAAAACGATACTTACTACGTACGTATAAAATAAGGAATCTTGAATTCAGATTGGAGTAAAAAAAACACTTTCTAAAAGTACAGAGTGAATTCATTGGGAAAAATAGGAGTGTTGTTTGCCAGGTTTTCATGGTTGCTGACATTATTTCAAAATTGCATAGATGCAACCACGAACTCTAACTCTCCTACCGGTGTAGTAAATAGGGTGTTATGTTGGTGTGACTGTCGGTGTCGGTGGTGTGGGAAAAAACGGAAATAAACCACAGTCAGTCATAGAAATGTTGCTTACTGAATGAATATCTCATGACTCCTTCCTCTTATCTTGTGTCCTAAATCCATTTTGCCTTTCAGAATTCACCTAGTTTTTTCATTAGTTATAAAATTAGGTTGCGCTACCACTCCACTGAAAGTGAAATGGAAAATTATTATATCATAGCTGCACTGATTTGAGTACCTACTTGACGTCGTTTGTAGTAATATATGCTTGTCGCCAGTGTAGAAATAGTGTCATTCTTATATAATTACATTACGGTTATACTCCGCATTTGTGATTCAAGTGGGCTTTTATTATTATACCACTTACAGCATACGATCCAAGTTTAATCATTGACCAGACCACCGAAAGCTCCAAGTTACGGTGAAAGGTCCCGTTATTTAGAACAATTTATTATTGTTGTTTTTATTTCATTACGTATTACAAGGAGAAGCTGACTTGTGGGAGGAGTTGTTTACTGCATTAAACATAATTACACCTACGTACATTTCTAAGGTGTCAGGGATATTGGCCTTGCTCTCTCCTACTACGTTTTAATTATCAGTAATATTAGAAATGGGAAGGCGCCTATGCTTGTCTGATCCCTTGTCGATGTCATCGTCGTCACTCGTGAAATGCCTACATACCTACTTGAGTAGCAGCTGCTGCCGGTACTGCCCTGCTGTCACATGTCCAGCTTTTAACATTTTATAAAAAACGATAGGAATTTAGACGATGTTGTCATAAGTTCATCCCGTTATTGACTATGTGTTCTTTTATGTGTTTATTAAGAGAGACAACAATGAGCAATTAGGAAATAATTACATAATATTTGTAAGTCACTTACCTAACTATATAATACTTGGTATAATTATATCACACGGGGTATGATAATGGTAGTGATTCATTGCCGCAGTCGGAGTTGGCACTGAATAGTAGGAGCATTTATAAAGAGGATTTACAATTTATCAGTGAGTGCCATCAGTTTTCCGAGTATCAACATCAACATGGCATTGGTTGGGCTAAATCATTCGATCTCTACTGGCTTATTGGCAAATGTAGATTATCGGGACAGATGCGAAACATAATCTAGCACAAGGAGCAGATAGAAAATAAATCACGAGATTTTAGATGGTGACATAATATCTTTCTTCAGTTGACGTGCAGTGCAGAATGTCATGCATAATTCCAATGCAGTATGCTCTTTCATGATTGAAGTATTAAGTACTAGGTAGTAGGTAATACGCGCTAAATCAGGGCGTTTTATTTTCATTGCCTTTTCATATTCCTTCCCGTGACCGTATCCCTTTAGTGTTGTTCAAACATACCTGCCTACCAACATACCTAGATGTAGTTTAAGATCAAGATTTTCCATGTTTTTATAATACACTTAATTACTAATCAAAGCCATTACTGTGGCTCCATAGCTATGAACTAATTTTCTAGATGCTCCTTGGTCTTGGTCCATTGCTTGGGTGGATAAGCGTAAGATTTTCAAGCACATAGTCAAATGGGTGTATTATTTATTATGCTTGCTTTATGGGGCGAGATAAATCGAGCAATCAGACGACGGAAATTGTAGGCACATTTTCCAAATACTGCGATTTGCGCCTTGTATCCAATGAGTGTTGAAGTATTGAAAATTGAAAGTCTATTCGGGACAACAAATACCTACTACAAGTAAGTGTTCTCACTGGCCTGTTCTCTGGTTCTGGCCTTATTATTGAAATTGAAAATAAACCTAAAGATCATGTTCTAATGACCTACAACGACATACATTAACTGACTTTTTGGAAGTGACATCGGTGGATGTCAGCAGGTTGCACGCTTGTATTCTTTCGTACAACAAATAATTCTACATAAAGTTGGCTTTGGCTTTGGCTTCGTGGTAAGGTTCATAAAGAGATTTGTATCTAAACCCAAATTGAACTTCATTCATACGATTTTTCTGCTCTCATTTTTACAGTCTGAATTTAGAGTCTAAGTGCAAGTGCAAATACAACGTAACTCACCAACCTAAGGTGGTAGTTGTGGTTCTAGGGATTATGTAGTATGTTGTAGTCTGGTAGCGTAAATGGCATGGTAGTAACTCGCCCTCCCTTGGGTGCTGACGCCCATCAACGTCTTCCCATGGGGCTTCAGAAGAAGGTTGGTAGGTACTACACGTAGTAGGTTGTAGGTTGTAAGTATTAGGAACATGCAATAGGTAATTACGTACAGGAGTTAAAAAACACAGTTGCTGTCTGACTCTCCACCAAACCGACGTAGTAAAAGGAAGGCTTTCTTGCTAGGCAAATAAATTAACCATACACCACACAGTCTGAGATGTTGATCAGCTCATCCGTGAAGTTCTGAGCTAAGTATGTACCTAATTATAATTTGGAGAAAGTAAGGATGAAATAAGTTCTTCCTGGTAAGATATAGTCGTGTCACAACTAATATCCAGGATAATCCATGTAAGCAGACAACTGTGACTGTCGTTTAGATGTACGCTCACCTTCACATAACCCCCTAACATTTACACACTTACATTTTAGATGTCACAGTCACAGTTGCGTCTACTTAATTAATCAGCTCAATGAAGGAAAACGTTTGACGCAATGGCTGGATCTATGTAATTATATTGGGATTTGGAGATGCATGGGTAAGGTCGGCAAGATTATTAATATACTTCCCACTTGTACCTCGACTTCGACTTGCTATATGTAACCGGCATATAATAGTTATGAACAAACTGTCCAATACACACTAATGTACTTTATAGATATATAGTAATTAGTTTTACATATAACGTACCTACTCAAACGTCGTACAGTTCTACTCCATAATCCCGAAAATATTACTTGAACCCTTGCCTTGAGAAAAATAAGCTTTAAGTAGAATGCTGATTAGTCCTTGTTTCTGTTGCATAAGTTCTATAAAAATGATAAAAATGACTCGGGGATATACATGCATACAATGTTGGAAATTTGTTACCACTGGACTTTGACCTGACTAATCCCATTGTATGTACACACTTTTTCGAAACAAGTTTAAATAAAATACATATCTTCCATGGCGATCGCGCTGTTATCGATGACGACGAACTAGGTATAATTAATTATTATACCGACCATGGATCTGGATGTGGATCTGGATCGGGAAATCGATTCCATGATTCTTCCCGTCCGTTTCATTCGCCGCCTGTGTTCCTTCAGCCGCAATTGCGTTGCTTTAGTACTTGGTTGGAACATTATTCTGTAAGCACAATAATAAATAATGAAGAGAGAAAAAATGAAATTTTTAGTGTTATCCAGAGAACCGCGAGGTGGTGGTTCCGGGTTCCGCAGTCTTGATAATGCGGATAAGCTAATCCCTGTTCCAAATGTTGAAAATATGTACAGACTTTGTCGTACTCCACGATTACTTTATCTTTCGTGGTAAAATATCCATTCAACAACAACCGTTTCTTTCCAACTTTGGTTTGAATTTTGTTATCCATTGTATCACCACTTAGTGCACAATAGGTACATATACATGCTCTCTCCAGGGATTCGGTTTAAAATATGGCTCTTTTTGCTTCGAGACCAATGTGAGCCATGGGAACGAAGAAAGAACCCAGAACTCAAATTACTCGTATTGTTATTACAGTATTGCAGATATACTATTAGCGTTACTATGTACTTACGTCGTTAGTGCTTTTGACTGGTGTTCTTGAACTGGATTTATTTCCGGCTTTGGCTTCTAATGACATAAGGATTTGCTCTGTAATTCTTCTAGAGTCGAATTTTGCAAGCAATTACAAATGACTTGTCATTGCCCTTGTACCTGGAACCGCAGTGTCAGATAAATCAATGAATTCCTACAGTAAATATGAATTTAAGTAATATTCATCATAAGATTGCAATTCTCTATATCAATTTGATTGCATAACTGCAATCATATGCATATTAGATGTTCTTGGGTAGACTGGGGATCTAGAAGAAATTCCGACACCAGAATGTGCCCATTGAGATGCACTTGCGCATCTATCATTTTTTCATTATAAGAAGGTTTGACGCATTCCAACTCAATTCTGGCAAAAAATAAATAATAAATACTTGAAACCAGCTCCACTGTGAATGGCCTTATTATATATTTAACATTTGACATACCTATCCTTGTGGGATTAAATTCTGTGAACTGTCTCTCACTATGCACATGGAGCATGCAAAAATATTTAAAACACTTTTACTGAAATGTCGAACCCAAGCAATATGTAAGTGCATAACATGCATGAGGTAAGACTAATGGATACTGCAGCAAAAATTAATTTTAGGATTGACTATTAACTTCAAATGGATGTAGAGCATTTCATTTTATTATAGGGAACGACTTACAATATTTTTTATGTTAAACTACACGCGTCGCAACTTTTGTAATAGACGTTAACTGTTGGGCCTAGCCACAGAAAAATGTTGAATTAAATATTATATTAGAATTTTGACTTGTAAAATGTACAGTTAAAAACGAAAGTCCTTCCTTTCATTTTTATTGACATAACAACCACAGAAGAGCGCAATCCAACTGAGGACCGAGCCGAACTTTTAAAAGTCGTTTATGCTGTAACTCCAATACAAGTAGCTTCGTTTTGCACATACAAATGACCTTACATCCATATACACTGATGACTTTAGCAATACGTTAAATATATTTAACGAGCAAAAACAACATATTTTGAAATAGAGCAATATCGAATACTCTAGTTAAACGAATAACTTTGATAATTTTCATTCTCAACATACGCCGAACCAGCTCAGTGGACAGTTGTCAAATTTTAGATAATAGCAAACTGAAACTAGTTGGTTTTCACGTTCGCACTTGAATCATTATTACACCGATGAGCAGGTGTATTGTACGTGTTACTGGTGTGTTAATTTCTATGGACCAGCAGAGTTTCATCTTCTGTTCCGCGCACCTATATGAGTTAGGTGCATTACCAACCAAGTAGTATTAATTAATCTACACAATACAACAACGACCAAAGTTTGGCAGGCTAAAAATGGGGAATTGTAAAGGATTTTAGAAGTGCATGTTTAAGCTATGATCTTCCACTTGGGTCCAAATCGACTGCCATGATTCCTGGTTATTAGTTGAGCTTTTATCAATAGTTCAGTCAGAATTTCCGCTATGAATAGGGTTTGTGCACAGCTATGTTATTAATTGTTGAATTATTCTGATTTCATTTATAGTCAAACTTCTCTATGGGAAGACTTCCTCATACTTGCAGAAAGGTTTACATGCTGGATTTCGGCTTGGCTCGACAGTACACAACCGCAACAGGAGAAGTGAGAGCTCCTCGAGCCGCTGCTGGCTTTCGGGGTACCGTCCGATACGCCTCAATTAACGCACATAAAAATAAAGTAAGTGAAAGTTGTGATTAAACCTTCGAATCATGCAGCAATCTGTGTTTGTTTTGCAAAATGGCATGTAAAGTACCTATATGTATGCCATGTACCTACGAATTTACTGTGATAATTAATGACTGCAATGTAAATATTTGCTTAATTTTGTCTGAAATACACAGATGCATAATAATGAACCAGTTTATTTTGAATTAAGTACCAGAAATTGGCAATTGGAAATGCCTACACTGTAAAAACTGGTGTACCTAAAACGTCGACAGTCTACTCGTATGTATAATTATGAACGCTGTTTGGAAGCACTTTTGGATTTTTGATGTACATTAGATGTACCCTAACTGCGTCCATAATGATACTAAATACGTACATACGTTTTTGGCGTTTTAAATGTATTTTTTCCTGTTTTAGGATTATTTACGTTTTACAGTTTAGGTATTTCTGAAAATTGCGTAAGCGCTAGTAATGGATACTGTTTTGTTAATATTAGCGTTAACACTGTGCAAGCATTAATTTCATCATTGGTCAAATGTCATTATCTAGGAAATGGGCCGGCATGACGATTTATGGTCACTGTTTTATATGCTTGTCGAATTCGTCAACGGTCAACTTCCCTGGAGAAAAATCAAAGATAAGGAACAGGTAAATTTCACGTTTATTGTTATTATTATTGCTGCTGTGAAAGTACCTCAGGTATATGATTACCTAGCTGGAAACTTGTATGTATATATGCCAAGGAATCTAAATCTCGTCCACGTCACAACAATAGGTCAAGCGTACATGCAAAACTATACTCTGTGTGCATTTGGAACATGCACCTGGAATTTATTGCCCTAGTGTGCAAAATAGGATATTTATTTTGAAAAATACTTAAACTTGATCGTGCCATTGCGTTGGTTCTTAATTTCGAAAGCCAGATATTTATCTCGAATGCATATCCATATCCATAAAATAGTACACTACCTGATTAATCTTCGTTAGCATTGCAATCGTTTGTAGTTCGATTTACTTTAAAACTCAATTTAATTGTAAATCCAATAGTTGCATTCAATGACCTGAATTCAGACTAACATTTTACTTTTTACTAAATGACTGTTTGTGTGTGCAATTAAATTAGATTAGTTCCAAATAAACAAGAGGTTTTGTTTCGATATCATTATCATTGAATATAGTGGGTTACTGATGATGAGTTGAATACGATTGTGAGTATAGGGTTGAAGCATTTAGTAATATTAGTAAGCGTCAAGCGTCTGCAATTGCACATTGGTTTGGATGTTCAGATAAGTTAACACTTAAAGCTTCGTTGATCGCTTAAAAGAACTTAAATCTTACAATTAAATGTATTGTTGTGGAATTCAGGTGGGCCTTATTAAAGAAAAGTATGATCATCGACTTTTACTGAAGCACCTTCCATCAGATTTCAAACAATTTCTTGATCATATTCAAGCTCTGGAATACAGCGATAAGCCTGACTATGCTGTAAGTAAAAACGCAAATACCTTTGAATTTAACAAGTCTTGCTGATTGGTCAGGGATTCTCCGATTTATACTGGTTTCTGTGCCTCTACTGTACCAGCAATACATAACTTCATGATAATCAAATCCACGTTATTGGCAACTAATTGATTGTACTGAATCTGTAGATGTTAGCCGGGGTATTCGAGCGTTGTATGAAGCGCAGAGGTGTGAAAGAGTCTGATCCATTTGATTGGGAGAAATTAACGCCTGAAAGTAATTCTGGAGGAAATGCTGTTATGAATCCTCCTCCAGCAATTGCAACCAAACCTTGCGGGTTAGAAACGTTTATTCGTGTCTCGCCTTCGTCTAAGTCCTTTAATTCTTCATTAGTAAATTAGTCGATTTAACTTTTACGAAGTTATGCTTAATTTTTACTGGATTTTAAAACCGCCGTTCATACAATTAAATATTATTTATAACTTATTATGAAATTCAGTATGTATTACCATTCGAGCTACTAAATTAACGTTTCCTCTTTTTTTAGGTTGATAACAACAGAACATATGGATGAGAATATTTATGCTAGTCTGGAAAATAATCAAGAGAATATTGAGCCAACTGACAATAAGCACTTTGTGGAGGTAATTTTTCGACTTTCATCTTTCATTATTTACTATACGCTAAGAGGATTAATAAATATGAAGTAATTATATATGTGCATAATGATTTTTCAGGGTCGATTAGATTATGAGTCAAGACGACGAAGACGGCGTGATGTGTATCTTTTGGATAGTGTAGGTGGAAGTGGCATCCAGTCTGGAACCCTTCCCGTCCCTAGTTCCGTCAACAATGAGAGTGAATCTGCCAAAGAAAAAGTCTGTAATAATAATAACACAGATTTATCTCCTCAAAAGAATAAAGTCAAGAAAGAAGATTCGAATAAAATTCTTGAAAATTCCAAAGGGACGAAGGCGGATACGGATGAGAAAGATGACTTACAGGAGAGTGGAATTGACTGTGGCGGCGACAATGTGATGCAGGTGGGCACACACTGAATTCTAGCGCAATGTATCGAATTCTTTCATTTGCCTAATCAACATATTGGAACTTGTAAAACAATGTGATCAATGCATGAAAACTATAGGTTAACATTGGGGGAAAGCAATCTGGAGAGCACTCAACTATGCTAACTACTTCCTCAAGACCAGTTCAAAATAAAATCGAATCTAGAACTGTGTCTCGCCTTCGACTAACATCCCAACAGGATGACGGAGATGTTGATGATGGAAATCAAGAACTGGGTAGTCCGCTTGTGAAGGATGCTCCAGAAGTAACTGAATCATATTGCTATGATGTTGCCAAAGGTATGTACCTTACGATTTGCTCAGCTATTCTTTCACAATTAGATTAGTTTCCAGATTAGGTCTAGAATTTCCACCATTATTGGAAAAAGTTGTAAATTGATGGATCTGACACGTTAATAAAGCAAACTCATAAATTCGGATCACTACCATGTGATGGGTACGGGGTCTTGAGTTATGGATTGTTGAAAGCTCGATATTGATTTTACGCTCACAGTTCACGAGTTCACATTTATGCAGTCTGCCGATACGCTTTATTACTATTCAGACTTATTATGCTCTTAGTCCAGAATTAGATATATAAAAGCCAGAATTACTTTTAGGAGGACGGGAAGGTTTGTCTTTACAATCATCTATGGACCCTGAATCGAGAGACGTGGATGGGTCAAGTACTCCCGGTATAACCAAAGATGGTCACTGTAGTCCAGCGGGTACAGCTGTGTCCAATCCGGCTGCAACACATTTAGGCAGAAGAATTCCAGGCCACGGACTGAGTAGAAGTAGATCCGGAAGGGGAGCGCGGCCATATTCACATCCTCATAGTCATGTGTTAGGAGGGAAACCTGGAGATCATTCGATCACGCAGTGTGCTGTTATGGATGACGAGAATGTATCGGCACTTCAGCAAATAACTCGCGGCGGCGGAGGACTCACTTTGGCTTCTCAGTGGAAGTCTCAGTTTGACGACTCGGAAGAAACGGATAATGAGTGGAAAGGTGAACAGTTGCAGAGCCCAGAACATAAAGTTGTATCCATAAGTCAGGTACGAACCATTCAAATACCGATACCAATAATACAGGTGTCGGATACCAAAATTGTACTGTCGTTGCCTTTTAGTTCATTATTTACTTTTGCTGTGGAAGTTAAATTTAATAAAATTGTAATTAAACGCTGACCACTTGCAGACACACAATGAAGGGGACGGTGGACTTCAAGATTCTGGAGAAAAAGGAGCTAAAGAAGCCGAGCGAGTGCGTGAAAAAGATGTCGCCCAAAATCTATCGGAACCGATTCCAAGCAGCAGGGTAATTATTACTTTTAATTTTAATTTTATTAGTTACTTTTTTACACTACAAACGTAATTTATAAAATTAGAGTACACTATAAGCATGCTGTACATCACTAATAAATCATGTAAAATCAAATTAAGCGTAAATGCTACAATATGAAATGATAAAATCCCTTCTAGCCCAAAACTGGAGCAGCAGGAGATAGTAAACCACAAACACAAAAAATCACGGATATGCAAGTTGCAACACGGTTTGAGCTCGTGCCACAAATAGAAAAGGCAAATTTGTTGTCCTC
The DNA here is from genome assembly GCA_036851915.1 of Ptenothrix huangshanensis. NCBI lineage: Eukaryota > Metazoa > Arthropoda > Collembola > Symphypleona > Dicyrtomidae > Ptenothrix > Ptenothrix huangshanensis. The sequence goes on from JAAXYX010000909.1 coordinate 14,576, forward strand.
ATTACATTATCTTGATCTAGAGAATCCCGCTGGTGCGTCTATTATTGAGCAAACATTGCCAAAAATATGGAGCAATCCACAGATCTCAGAGCATATAAGGTAGACGAAAACCAATTTATGTAATTATGATGTAGGAGTTGTAGTTAGTTTTTGAAGCTTGCTTTTGTAGCTAAAATCAAATGCTGAAATCCATTGCTGTTTTAGGCCGGGTTTGGAGCCACCTATGATTCAGCAAGCAGCATTCGATGATTTTACTTACGAAGTTGACGTATCTAGAAATGTAGCTGTTAAGAAAAGAACGCAAGAAAGAAGTGGAAAGTTAGGTGGTGGTGCTAACGCCTCTCGGAGTATGCCTGTAAGAAAATGCATACCTAAATCGGTTAATTCCAGTTGACGGTTTACCCTTTGGTTGATTAGTGATGTGGTATCGCGGACATATTAATTCGATATATAGTCGAATAGATAGGTATTGTAAATTAATTAATTAATACATATTTTGAAAATGTAACAGGCGCTGACTAGGCTGTTGTCTGCTGAACTGGAAACTGAAAATCCGGATGATATGGTCGCGGGCCGACTTGAAATTCGTGTTGTTAGTTCTCCAGTTCCTAATTCCTCCGCAGTTGGCGCTCCAGACCCGAAAACTAGCAATATACTCATCTCGAATAAAAAATCCAAAATCCTTAAAGAAACTTCCCCGTTTACAACCAAGGTAGATAGTAGCGATGAACCAGGCAGTAAAGATGCAGAAGATAATTCGCCAAACATTGCAAGTGGAGAGTTACCGAAACCGAAAATGTTAAAAAGCATCCTAAAAAATAAATCTGATAGCTCAATCGGTGAAAGAGCGCTTAGAATCGACACCAGGCTATCTATTAAGCGGGAATCCGATGACGAAAATGGGAATAACGATACTCCTGAAATTGTGGTGTCAGCATCAGGAAATGACTGGCCTCAATCAAAAGCTATTTCTTTGGCGGAAAGTTGCGATTTTCACACTGCAAAAACTCAACATGATTACGGGTGATTTTCACTTAATAAATAAACAACTTACATAGTCATTAATATTTGTCATCGCTTGTTCTTTTGGTTAAAAGCAAAAATTCGTAGTTGAACCCTTTATTTCGGCTTCTACTAATATTCAGGAATTAAGTTCGCAACTTTGGCAAATAAGTAATTATTTCATAGCTGATTGTGATCAGTGGCTCAGTTGTGTAGATTTGTGCATGATGTATTGGCTTCCTCAGTTACATCTCTGAAGTAAGTAGGTTGCACAGTGGGATTTTGAGCCCCTTGTCAGACAGGCTAAAACCGAAATTTCAAACTGTGATCAGGTGTCTAAAATATTTTTTTTATATAGACACCTGATCACAGTTTGAAATTTCGGTTTTAGCCTGTCTGACAAGGGGCTCAAAATCCCACTGTGGGTTGCAGGCACAACCACTGGACATTCCCACTGGTTGGGCTAATCCATGAAAAATGACTTATTGCAGTAATTGCCGCGTGGGTGAATCGGAGCGACTGCAGTTAACTTGCAACCCCGAAGACATGTCAATGTATTTTGATGCCACTGTAGCCATTCCGCAGGCAAATGCTTTGGATAATGACTCCTCCAGCTCGCATCCTCTTGGGGAGAATCCAAAGCCTTCTGAAACAGTCGAAAAGTCTGGAACTTCAGTTCAAATGACTGAAAGGTTAACATTTGCCGAGCGCTCCACTGAGGGGGAAAAGATTGTGCGAAGAAACACATTTGGAGGTTGTACTCCTGGCCTTCGACGTCGAAGGCAAGGGAATGAAAAATACGCAACAGATTCAGCGCAACTTGGATTGAGGTTTCAACGTCGACGTAGACATAATGCTGGTCCATATGATGATGATGAGGCTGGCGCTAACGACTGTACTCCTCTCACTGATGATAAATCCCCGATTCCATCTCCAATAACACCTTACGAGTATGATAATAATTTCACTTTTCAGATACATAACTTTAAACCGATACAGAGTTGATGCATACATACCGAATTGAAAGTGATGATTATATCAACCAGGCCAAGAAAGTGTATTAAAGTTCTGCAAAAAGCCATATATTTAATCGTGACAGTCTCTGACCTAGTTTCCTGGTTAAAATATTCTTTTCAGGTTTTAAGTCACTGAATTGTGGCGAACTTTAAATTATTAGCAATATACAAAATTCTCCTACAATTATTGCTTTACAGATCTTCACCCTAAATTGCGTTTTGGTTACATCCAGGTTGAAGGTTTTGAATGTGTGAAATAAGTTTCCAACTCAATTTTTTCCGTGATATCGCTGAATAATGTTTTTTCAGTATTCCCACAGAAGATACCTTATAGGTTGTACGTGCTGAAGAAGTACTAACATAAATTTCTCGTTCCATTCCTACACAGGATTGAATTAACTGCGGTCTGTAAGCTCTATGAGGTTGGTAGTTTGGTATCAGACATTAATTCTGAAGCTTCGTATGGGTCTTGAATTCAAACCATATATTCACAAAGTTTTTTGGTAATCGCAGTTGCAATGGCTACAATACAAGTAGTTACTTCTTATGTAATGAATGCAAAAAGCCAGTGAAAGACAGGGAGTGTGTGGGTGAGAAAGAGAACGTAAAAATTTATCTAATTAAACTTGCCAGGACCTTGCCCGGTGGGCACAGTAGGAAATGTAATTCGTGTCATGCATATGTACGCTCGTTCGGCAGACTTATTTGGTAGCTAGTGTACCGTATGATTGGTTTTATCCCCTAGTTAATTGTCAGGGTAACCAATTTCCTGACTTGCTACCACTGGTGGTGCTGAAATTCTGCAACCGGTAACCAACTTTCTGGTTACTAATGTACTGTTGACAAGTTGGTGGCGATAATTCAAGAAATACATGTTCCAACGCAAACAAGTTAATAAGTCCGGATGCTAAACTAAGCCTATATAAGATGCATGTTCACTTATGTGAACTACGATGACAAATTACTTTCTCAATTAAGGCCAAGGTTTTTCGGAGAAAGTTCATCGATGTTATCATTGGCAAAAATAAAAGTTATGGGCGTTGAAAGTATAACTATCAACATGAGTTCAAAGTTCCGAAGTGCTTTGCTTTCAACTCGTAGTTTGTTAAGTTGCTGATGTGATCTAGGTGGGTCAGGTAAAATGTAGACTTGTGTAATTATTCATAACCTGGAAGTAAGGACACATTGCAATTACTAATACTAAAGGTAGGTCATTGAAGAAATTATTTCGATGGATTAATTATGGAGTAATTCACCTAGTTTCAAAGCTTGTCAGGAGTTCATTATGTTCAGACTTATTTTAATTGCATATACTGGATTCGGATTTAAATTAACTCTACTACGCTCTTCTTAGTTTTTGTAAACGAAACATTTTTGGAATATTTCTTGGTCTGGCTGATGTATCCAATGCGTTTCATAAGACAATGATAAAACAAACTAGATTGGGAAACGTTGCAGTTGTTCTAGCAAGAGTAATACATTTGTACCTCCTTCTGTTTCAATTAGTGATGTTCGAGGTGTTCCGAGTTTTCTTATTGGGGATAGGCCTTCTGGAGATGCTCCTGAAGACACAAGCTCAGATAGTAACGACTCACCACCAGCCCAAATTCCTATACCCCCTCCCGGTGAGCCCCCTCAACCAGAATTGCCAACAAGGTTGTTTAAAAATGTCATAGTTCATTAAGTAGTAACATGCTTATGTTTAATTTCCTTACCCAGACAACATGTTAACATTTTAATCATCCTCTGCACGTTCTGTTCTACTCTATTGCAGATTAAAGCGCTATGTAAATCAAGACAGAAAAAATACTACAGATGAACCATAGGAGATAAACTACATAACCAAATGTTTTTTCATATTTTTTGCCCTCGGCTACTTTTAAATATTAAAGTGTTCGCCCGGATTGATGATTGACCCAGTGAATCCGAAAAGCAAGGACTTAAACTGAATGGTCCCTTGTTTTGTATGTAGTTTCGTGCTATTTTTGTTCAATCAATGCTCTTCTCTGTTAATCTAACTCAAAACTTAAATGAATATCCTGCAAACCTGTGAGGGAGGTATGTTTGAATTCATTCAAGTAAGTATGTACACACGTGTGGACTCTGATCTGAAGTAACGTAACACTATAATCTAACGACGTTGATTAATCATTGGAGGTATCTTCCTAATTACATAATTCAATCTACACTTGCATACACGTTGTTTACAGAATGCAAGTGTCAAATGCAAACGCTCGATTTCGAAAATGAAAACATAACTTTTGTGTCTGTACGACATCTGTACTTCAGATACTGCTAAGTAAATTTGCCAAGTAAGCAAGTTTGAAAACGTTATTTACACCCACAAGGAAGTCAACTTTACGACAAATAATCGAATGTGTATAACCAACTATGGATACATTCTTCTTTTTTTCAACTGTTGAAGTGGCTAAAAAATGTAATTATGTCTTAATCGCAATCGCAAGTCAAGTTTTCGGGCTCAAGCAGGAATAGCAGACTGAGACCTTCAACCAGCAAATCTCAAATGAAAGTGATCTAATTATACAACTACTCCCGTTACACAATCCTGCGCGACGTTACGTTATTGTGTGTAGTCCACTTACTCCTGCTGTGTTCGAAAAAGTGTACGGCAATGAGGGAAGGAAGGCGGGCGGGCTCGCTCAACCGATTTGAAGTGCTAAAAAACTATCACAGCTCTGCACACTTTGATCTGATGATCGGAAACGCAATATGTAATTACATGTATCGTTTATAACGAGTTTCCTACAATGATGCATTTTATGTGAAGATAGTCACTTGCATAGACAACTCATATGTATGTTAGCGAAACTCAGTTGTTAATTTACACTGGTTTCTGCAGCTGAAGCAGAGACTTTACATAGGTACTGTTTTCTGTTTGATATAGAAGTGATACTAGATTATACTGAACTCAAGTCATCTGGACAACAATAGCGAGTGTACCCATACTAGTCAAAAGTCCAAATTGTGACCGAAGGTCATTATTTCGCCAAACTCTCGCCATTTTTGAAAGTCAAGATATTTACCCTTGTTTTTGCACCAAAGTTTTTGACAGTGTTATGTTGCAATATTTTGTTTTGTTAGTTCTTATTCTTTTAAATTTTAGTTGGTGTGTTACGTAGTACGTACACTCTAATTTAAAATCGTCACCTCCGGTACTGACGGTGGGAAGACATCTTATATAATCTGTCGAAGAAATCAGTCTGATAGTATGTCCATCTCTGTGCGAAAACAGATACGATAGCAACAATTGCTAAAAAGATATTTTATTGTTAATAAATAACTCGAGATCATGCTTGATTCACAGAAGCACTGAAATGTCTTCACACCATAATTACCGTAGATGTACATTATGTGGCATTGGTGTTTACAGTGCATTGTAGGTATATTACTGAAATCCATGCACACACATAACAAGTTGAGTGAGAATCATTCGTACCTGTAAATACTAATCAGGAGGTTGACGTTAAAATAACTATAAAATTCAATATCCTGGAGTTGAAAATGTTGAAGGAAGAAAGACTCGAGTGGGCATGAGTCATTTTCATAATGATTTTCTAACTGGTGTCTGCGATGGGCATTTGGGAAACACGCTTTCCCCCCTGTCCATCGTAAAATGTGATTTGTCCAGTTCATATTTGAATTGTATTGTTGACGTAAGTCAAATTATGCATCGTTTAACTAGAATACAGATTAAATGCAAATATTTGTGACATATATAAATGTGTTTATTTGTTAATTTCTTTTGATAACCTTGTACTTGTTTTACAACCATTACATTGGCTTGTCACTTTATTACAAACGTTGCAATGAGTAAGTACCTACTCGTAACTCGTACTAAGAATATATGTAGCACATTTGTGTGTCAACGAAACTTCTGTTATATTCCTATCTTTCGATCAAGGTTGGCCAGTTCAAGGTAACTTGACTTTAATTTTGCTCTTCTTCGTTTACGCTGGGAAGTCAACTGGGATAGGGGAAAGATCAAAAATCCTGATCCAGGTCTGAAAGGTTTTTGAGATCGATGTCTACAGCGAAGTCAGGACGATGTCAGTTTTCGTTCCTTTGTATAAGTAACTTATATATACATAGCCATAGTTTGTAATTCTGGCAGTAGAGCAAAATCGATCAACATTTCTACTGTTTTGAACTTTAATGAAGTCACCGTAACACGTCACTTACGATTAGATGTGCTACTGAAGCTACTAATACTAAATTATCTTGCAACTGTTGGTTTATCGTTGAAACTGGTATTTATTGGGACACGAAAAGCTTTTAAAGAGGACGTACACGATAGAATAATAATGATACGGACGCCTTATACTACCTTCTGATATTAAAAACGCGTAGTCCAGTGCATAATTTTGTATTTTGGTCTGACTTACGTATACGCTCAGGAGGGAATAAATAAAATACCTGCCGTAAAACTTCTAATTATAGCCCCGGCTACCATTGTAAATATTAACTTTTCTCCGCGGTCATCGTAATGCTTAAGCATAGGATTTAACCACGCTAACTTTAGAGGCAGGCTACAAATAGAAGTTTTACAGTAACTACATTTTTAAACTTTTCTTGCTCAGTAGTCAGTAACAACGATAAGCAGAAAGTCAACCGCCAGCAGCAGCTAAAACTACTTGAACATGACCAGGACCCTTTTGTGATTATATGTCCTAAATTTTCAGCAAACGGCATAGTATAAGTTCTTACCCGTGCGCTAAAACCTACACTCATTCCACTAATTTACTTCTACTCGTGACACTCGGGAGTCTTTGTCTGGACAAGGCTTTTGAACAAAGACGTACGTTCTATAGCTGTAGACATTATTTGCACTGTCGCGAGTTGGTTAAATATAGTATTTTCTAATTTTGTATCAACAGGAGACAATAACGTTTTGATTTCACTATAAAATTATATCTTTCATCGATTCGAGTATCTTTAATATTAATTCAAAGATTTGGTATTGTATAATTACGCGCTATCAACAAACGAATTCGACAAGCAGATTTGAAGTCATTACTGAGAAGTCTAATGTAATGTATAGTATTAGAAACTTATTTTTGGGTTAAAGCAATTGGAGAATCCTACAAGGTGTACTCGTACGCTCATTCAAAAATAGCTTTGATTTTAAGAATAATTTTCGGTACGTAAAACTGTATGTACTGTATATTGTAGTAACACCTCCAAATTCCTATTCGAAGAATATACTTCCCCTCGGTGATTTTATAACTAATTAACTTGAGTAAATCTCTAGACGGAATTAGCGGATACGAAAATGATGAAATGAATAGCTAAAGTCAAGTTACCTTGGACTGAGTCGAAAAAATTACAGAAACACTAAAAGTAATAAGAAAGAATTTTCTCGTTTCTCGGAAGTGGTTTTTAGTATTTCGTATCTTTGGAATGACCTAAGTAAAAGTACAGTTTTTGGTGCCACTAACTTGCTAAAAAGCATATGGTTTTACATAATTCGCAATATCTGTTCTAGGAACGTCATAGATATACTCGATAATACAATATTATTTGAAAATCATAATTACAGAACTATAGGTAAGAGAATAGTAATTAGTAAAAATCTAAAACTAACGTTAAGGGGAGGATGATTTTAATCTTGTGTAAAATAAGCAGATTGCCTGATATCAGCATGTAATTATAACCATGTATATACGTAATTAGTTTACCCAAAGTAGTTATACATCTTCAGGCTAGTTGCTGTTTGTAGATTGACTAATTTCCGGAGCAGTGTCCACTACAATCGCTCACACAGCTATAACCTTACAAATAGGTCCTATACAGTTGTGATACACCAGATTTAAGTCATATTGTGTGTTTCAAAATAAATGCCTATTATTGCTCTGTTCTCGAACACCTTCACATCACCCTCAAGCTGAATAAAAGTAGAGCAATAAACCATATTTACCTAATTTGTATAACAAAGGTATCCTACATTTTATTGTATTGTTAACTGTTGCTTTGTTGGTAGAATACTCTGTCATTAGTCATTAGTATCGTACCGACATCTTATCGTGGTTACGGTATCTCTATCATATTGTGTTAAGTAACGATTTTTATACTCACTACCGAATACCTGTTATCGATTGTAGATTAAAAGCAAAGCAATGCATGTAATATGTACCAGTGTACATTGTAGGGCACGAGGGCCTAGAACATATTATAATTAACCAAATTTTGGAACCACTTCATGCTCCTTGTAATTAACTTCAATTTAATTGTCGCAGTATAGGTAATGCTTTACGGCAGTTCGCTGTAATTATAATGTTGTATCGATGATACCCAACCCATGTCAGTGTTGGGCGAAGTTTCATGCACCATAATAATGACCAGTAAAACTATTCAAGATATAATTACTAATAAACTAACCGATGATTCAAGTCAAAGTGCTATTTTATACAAGTCACTTACTTTATTCCAAATCAATTATTATCAAGTAACTGTAACTGCTCCTTGACCTCATATTCTTAACTAAAGGCTGTATAAATGTTTTGCTCCCGTGGATTTAAAAATACAGCTGGATTTATTTGTCAGTCCGCGAAGCTTAAATTGAACTGGTTTCTTAGGATTTTGTTTTTGTTTTAATCACTATGTGTAAATACTAGTATGCCTAAAACCGATTGACATTTTCACTAATCAGTGAATTTTCAGACTTCCTATTATTTTCCTATTATTATTGGAGAATTCCTATTTCTCCCATGCTTGATGTGTGTAAATCATTAAATTGTGGGCTATTTAGGGATCCGTGGAGTTCAAGTCAAAAGCTTAAGTATGTAAATGTTTAGAAATGTTACATGCTATTGAAAATGCAAAGAATTCAACTTAAGAAATGAATTTATTTACGCTTAGGCAAGTTATATGTACCTTAGTAACTCTCCTGAAATTCCGTACTAAGCAGATGCAGTACTCACACTTGAATTGATGGATTTGTTGGAACATACTTAATGGAACTTTTAAGTAAATTCACGAATACTTATTATAAATGCATAATAAGGCAATACTAACACAAGTGAGCTGAGTTGTTGTATACGTGATCTAGGTTTCAGGTTGCTTTCGTTCTTTATTGATATCGTTATAAACATGAAAAAGGATGAAGAAAGAACAACGACTACGCAGCTACTGTATAAATTGACGGAATTCAGTCAAACGTAAGGAACGTTATTATAAATTACAATTATTGTTAGAAATAAGTTAGGTAAAAATGAAGATTTATACATTTTAGTTTTTAATTGCTAACTAGTAAGTAATGGCTCACTGGCACGAACATACGTGACACTTTTACGAATAAAAACAATACCGTTGGTCTCAAATCTCAAAAAGTGTTTTACTTGACTTGTTCGACTTGCTCGAAGGTGTACAAATATCTTATCGTTAATCCGTGTAAGATACAAGGTAAGTGAAGGAAATCATGTAGCCCTTAATTTTGCAAACATATTTTATGATTTTAGGTTCCCGGAAGAGAATCATTATTTGGAAATACTTTTATTTCCTAATCTTCTCATCTGTAGGATTAAAAGCATCGCACTGAGAACCTCTTATTCAAGCATTGTACAAACGACCATAATCATAAACAACTTTTCATTATTTGCCATTTGAATTTCCTTAGACTTTTAGCTACATTTTGAATGAACTTGAGATGCATCCTAGCTGGGTTCATAATTATATAACTGTGAGTAGGTTCTTGGGGTTTTAGATGCATACGTTTTTACAGTGTACCTAGGTACTATAGAAATAGAAAGCAGAATGATTTTCTTCTCAGTAAATCATTTATATGTGGTTTCGAAGCAGGTGGAATGAAATACGTTAATCGTTACATACCCTTGTTTTCCTGTACCCCAGGAAATTTTTCAGCTGGTATTTGTGTTGATTTAATGGACTGTTTAACAAATATTTTTGCTGTAGTATATAATAATATATAAAGCAATTTAATCTTCGTTCACAGAACTGACGATGAGTATGGTAAACATAGCAGATGTTTCCATCACTTATTTATTCTTTTTATACTCTTATTCATGTGTACTATCATTCCAAAATTCTTTTTTTATAAATGTCGTATAACAAAATGAATACATTGATAAAAATTCTTACAATATTTAGGGAGGAGAATGTTTATTCCTATACCAAAAGCAACTACTGATACTGCATAATTCATTATTGCTGAAACCATTATAAATAAAATTTTGTTATTACAATTTTATTTTTCAGCAATAAAGGATTAAAATAATTGATTTCATTTATGTAATTATGTATTATGTATGACTGTAAGGGAGTAATTAATACCTACCTACACTTTCAGCTGCCAAAAGGTTCTGCATTATCACAAATAATTTAGAATTGACTGATGATTTTTTTATTTTCTCACGTTTATTTATCCAAAAATGCATGGATTGTTCGATTAAGTGGTTGGCAGTCTTGGGTAGAAATTTGTACGTATATATTAACAAATAAATGATAATTATAAAAGTATTCTGTACTTTACATTGTTATTGTTGCTACTCTGCTTAATTATATTTTATCGTCCTTTTAGTAAAAAAAAGTAATAGAAGGCCGACATTTTTTCCATCGGATTATAGGCACCAAACATAAAGATAGAAATTAACTAAGAGTTTAAAAAATTTGTGCGGAAGTTTTTTAAAATTGCATCATCGTAATGCACAATTACCATTTTAACAGGAGAGGTTTTTAAAAAATTGAAATAAAACTTGAATCGTTCTCTTTGGACGAGAGTGAGAGTAACAGAGGATCCGATTCAATACCGCAAAAACTGAGTCAAAAGTTTGGAAATTGGGGAACAAGTGTGCAAAAAGTTCATCCAAGGCCTTATCATCTAGCTGCATACAACGTTGTTGTTAAGTGATAAAACTCATAGTTGGTCAGTCGTAGGATGAAAACTAAGTATGTCCAATGTAAAGCTCAATCACCTGGTCTTATTGTAATCATCAGATCGCAAAACCAACTATTATTTGTTGGTAACTCAAGTTAGGATGATTTTCAAAGACTTAACTACCAAAAAATTGACTCGTAAATAATTATAGTTGCCTACATATATTGCACTGCATGCTGCCGTAATTGAATTCCGTCGTTCCCGGCATTATACACACAAAATACAACTAACAACATATAATTATTCATAGGTCACCGATGTGATTACCATATCCTAAAACTGTAAGGTTTTTCAGACAACTTCTTTTCAGCACTATTTACCAGTAGATGACGCTTCCAAATGCTGTCATGCATTCACTATAATTACACCTAACACGTAAGTAATTCATTACAACAAAATAGCAGGGGTCTTTCTCTGATATCTACTTAGAACATATTTACATTACCTACATGGTTTTTCTGAAATTATAGTGGTAACTGGAGTTTAAGATATTCATACAATCAGGGACCAGTACACTAAAGAGTTAACTTGCATTTAAAATTTAGAATACTGATTCTATAACGATGCTTAATAAATGTTGGAACGTGGTCGAGCGACTAGGAATTAAGTACTACATTACATCTTGCTAACAAGCCAGGGCAGTCTTCCGTTATGCTTATAGTTCCAGTAGTCGTAGTAAACTTTACAGATAATGACAATAATTAGAAGGGCAAGAGTTATGCTGACCAAATCAAGAATCTCAATTAAAGGTGCCCCATCAGTTTTACACCAGTCTTCGAGCTTCATCTGACGAACCTGAAAAATTACATTTGTTCTACAAAAATTAGAAAATCAGCAAAGTATCGTAAGCTCATTTTGGTCAACAGAGACATACCTGTTCATTCGTTTGAGAACACCTAACTTCCTCCACATTTTTTACGTATGGTGTGTTACGTAGCAACCACATCTGAAATATTAGTATTACAAAAATGTATTTACGGTATGGCACTTTAAATCAAGCGAATCCACCGCATGCCGCATGGATTGAATTCCAGCAATCATGAATATTGTTGAAATTGGAAGCATTCAGTTTGGATTTAATTATCTACATAGGTAATAGTACAGTAATTTACTTAAGCTAACCTTAAAGCCAGAAACATAATGGCAATCACAATTCCATCTGTTGTTGCTCAAGTCTATAAAATACAATTTCTTGTTCTGCCGAATTACGTTTCCTAGTGCGTACACAGGCACCTACAATATCACAACATTTAGTTTAACAAACTTGCAACTGATTCATGTCCAAAAGTTTATACATAATTACATACTTCAAAACTCTGAAACTACAGTTCTTTGAAACACATTTTGATGTTTTTTCAGTTAATAAAAATTGGCTGGTTTTTACTCATGGTTGGCAGACAAAATACAAATTACTTACTTGTCACGGAACAATTTGTTCGAAAATAGATTTGATTCTCATAATAATTAGGTACTTTTAAATCGATATTTTAAGTCGTACTCACGTCTGCAATTTCATTATTCCTCAAACTAAGTATTTGGAAATTGTAAAACCAATCCGACCCTTCGAATGGAGCAATTGACGATATTTTATTGTTATTGAGATATAAGTTCATTATGTTTAGCTTCAAATAACGGTTGTCCTCCACAAATTTATTTACAGCCCGAATCTATGGATTTTAGAAAAAACATGAATCGTTAGCAATGAACTCATACTTGTTTTATAAATTAAAAGTACGCTCGGATTAAATTATTGCCAAACACTGACGATAGTAATGATGAGGCCCAACAAACAAATTGATAAATTTCAGAGTAGGATAATAACTTACAAATCATCGGCGAAGAGGCAAAATGTCGTCGCTTATCGTATTTCCTTTTAGTTGGATAGGCGACATTTTGCTTCTTCACAGACGAAGTATTCTCAACTTCCAAACAATTTCGGTGGGCACTCATACTGGACGTTTTCTTGTAGTAACAGTTTCAGTTTTTATTTTATAGGAACTATTTTCAGCTTATTTTTGGCCATTAGTATTTTAAAATAAATCGAAAAATATTTAAATACGCTAGTGATTCAACCAATTATGTATGATTATCGGCAGTAAGACAAAAAGCCAGTTACAATTCTTTTGTCGACAACTTGTCAAATCTTTTCGCATGTGATGCCCAACTCGATATTCGCTAAGCGACCTTGAGTTAAATAAGCAACACTAAAAATCTCCTACTATGCTCAAGGCAGATGTACAAAAATAAAAATGGCGTCCTGTAAAGTTTTCTAAGGATGTATTACACAAAGATTTAAAAAGTGCACGAAGTTCAGTAAACGGGATTTATTGTACTTTTCGATATTTTATTTTGGCCGCTGTGCTAAAAGCTAAAATAATTTATGATTCCAAGTCATAACTTACAAATTTTGAACTAGAAATCAAATACTGCTCGAACAACATAAATTTCTACTTTACTATGTACCATGTTAGCATTTTGTACGGCACTAACAATTAAATACAAGTTAGGCAATGACCAAAAATGTATCAGAGTAACACCTTCAAAAACATTTTTTTGAATAACATTTGTAAAATTCTCGTTGGATAGTTGGTAACTAATGAATCAATAGAATTATGGCTTTGTTCTGTACACTATGTACTTATGCATTGAAATACGACATTTTGTTGGGGAGCAATTATCACAGGTAGCAGTAAAATAAAATTTCTTTCTCCTTCCCTTGGTGGTATGGTTCTAAAAAATTTATCAGAGTAACACCTTCAAAAACATTTTTTTGAATAACATTTGTAAAATTCTCGTTGGATAGTTGGTAACTAATGATTCAATAGAATTATGGCTTTGTTCTGTAAACTACGTATTTATGCATTGAAATACAACATTTTGTTGGGGAGGAATTATCACAGGTAGCAGTAAAATAAAATTTCTTTCTCCTTCCCTTGGTGGTATGGTTCTAATGGTGATAACAATTCTACTGCAGAGTGAGACCTGCAGAGACAAGATAAGTTTACTCTATCCATGTATTGCTGGCTCCCAATTGCAAAGAACATTTTATGTATACACGTAAGTCCTTACAGTGTTTTAATAACGTTGGTTGTTAATTATTTTGCATCGATCAAGATTTTAAATTTACATGCTCGAGATATTTTTGTAGGTACATCAGTGCATTTGTTGTATAGATAGTTAATGGAATAAATAGCTTGCTAGTTGATGCCAAAATGTAAGTTAAGGTAAAGGTTAAGTGGAAAAACAACTTATACAAATAAATAGTATTTAGGCTAGCCTTTAGGGATAAAAACCTGTTGGACTCAGCCCACAGCTCCCAATTACCCACCTTGTTATTGTTTAGGTACAGTGTATCTGTTGGACGAGGTAGTTTAT
>JAAXYX010000910.1:0-28866 GCA_036851915.1 Ptenothrix huangshanensis
TGGCATGGGTGCTACAACTCTCCACAAGTCTCCATGACAACGTGAGTGTACGAACTGAAATTGTAAGATCTGTAAGGCAGAGGGTATCCCGCTAGTATTTCTAGTTACAGTGAATCGCGAGTAATAGCGCTATTTATATTAGGTACCTGTACATATTACTCCCAAATTTACATCAGTAGTACAGGGTTTTACAAGAGTACCATTTTATACGTTCGGTGACTTTTACTACAAAATATGTATGTATAATTGCTTCCTCCTAATTGTTATATGTATAATTGTTATAATGACAACTTCTGCCACCAATTGAATTTTCTTTCTGGTGTTTTAAGATGCATGGTCGTACTTCAAATGAAGACCTGGAAAAGTATAGAAAGATCGTCCCTGTCGGTTCTGACGGAATCACTTTGCACCAGCTAGAATGCTTATTTTTTGATTCTAAAAAAATTTTAAAGGTGAGTAAAAATTCATACATATTTGCAAATACAATGCGATTTCCGTTTAATTAGTGATGATTACATTGATTATATTTTAGGCTATGACAAGTATGCTCTCTCATATTAAACCTGGAATGGAAGGTGGGCCGCTGTGTTCTGTCCTACACGAATTTACTCATCACGGTGATCCTGAAATCCAGGAGTTTGCCTATCAGACTTTAGCCTTTGTTGCTCGCCCTATTTACAAAATGATTGGAAACTGGATTTACATTGGAAGTTTTCACGATAAATATGACGAATTTTTTATCAAGGTTGATCCTCAGTGTTCTACGGAAAATATGTGGCGCGGGAAATTTACGCTGGTGTAAGTGCCAATTTACTAATTTGCCTTAAGTGCCATATAATTTTGTGCTCTATGTGAGGCGTAGATAACATTAGAAGCTGTCCTAGCTATTCAAATGCTTTTTTTTGTGCTAACTTTAATTTTGCAGAAATGAAATGGTCCCTTCGTTTATAACGCCTACTGAAGCAAAATTGATATTCAGAGCTGGAAAAAATCTTAACTTTCTGACAGAAGTGTGTAAATCGTCCGATGTTTTTTTCGATAAAAGACGACTTTTTCAGATGTACAAAGATATTGATAGTACGTTTCTACTACCAAATTAGTACTTTTATTGTGATTATTATTATTATTCAGAACTATTTTTAATTGTAGTAAATAATTACAAATTTCTGTAGTTGAAATTGCATTACGGGAACCGGATTCACTGTTCTCAGATCTCATAAAAACAGCATTTACTCTGACGTCTGACCAGGTGCTCAAGGAAGTTGTAACTTACGGAAAATTATTTGAACATCTACACACAATTAAATATTATATACTACAAGGTCAAGGGGACTTCTTCCAATTATTTATCAGCAAAAATAGGTATGTAATAATTATATAAATTATTTCTATTTTAATTGTTTTATGATTGCCAGTAACATGCAAAACACAATGTCTTTCATTCTATTTTAAGAGCCCAATTGGAAAAACCTGCTAAATCAATGAATATGCAGGCAATGCAAGAAACGTTGCACAGCACTTTGCTTGGAGCCACCCATCTAGCATCACCCGAATACTTAGCTCAAGTTTTTGTTACCAGAGCACCTCGTTCTGAAACTTTAACAATATGGGATATATTTTGCCTAGAGTACAAAACTAATGAGTGCCTTGGACAGGTTCTGACTGCAGATTCGATGGCAATTTATAGTCGACTATTCTCCTTCCTTTGGCAATCTCTTAGAGTAGAGACCATCGTCAAAACCATGTGGATGGACAAGAGAATATTTAGTAGGAAGCTACTTCGCGTCATCCCAGATATTAGTGCAATTGTGTTTCGCAATAATGTCCTAATTGGAGAATTCAATCATTTTGTCATTCAAGTGAGGTACTATGCAATGTCCGAAGCAGTGGAAACAGAATGGCAAAAGCTTATGCAATCGGTAAACACCAGATTCATTCACCAATTTATTATTTCATACCCACTTGCATTTATCAATTGTGTTCGTCTCTTGGTTATAAGTGTTGTACATAATTTTGTTTGCCATTTCAGCTCATGAGTATGACATGCTTAGAAGATATTATTACTGCTCACGAACATTTTATCGAAGTTTTAAATATCCGTTGTTTGCAAAACCGAGCTGCAAATAATGTTTTACTTTTACTTGAATCAATTTACATTCAAATATTTAAAATGGAAAAATATTACAATGAATTTTGCACCCGAGTATCCCACGAATGTACTCGACGAACCGACACCAGTTCAACCACTAGTCCAGAGTTAAAAGAGTTTGTGCTTAGAGATTTTCGCAAGTACTTGGAGGAGGCAACGGAGACTATTGAAAATATACAGACAGTATCAAGGGTAAGGACGCTAGTAATTATATTATTTTTATCCGCTTCGTTATTAAGTTAGGTACCTACATAAGTTTTTTCGATTTCAGGGTTTAATTCAGTCGTTCCTGCTTGCCGCGGAGAATTATGTGGATGATGTATATACAAACATCAACCTGAGTGGGTTTTGCTACCGTGTTGACTTCAACAATTTCTACTCAAACAGTAATCCTAAACTGATGGAGGCAAAAACATTAAAGAATCGGTTGTCGGAAATGAGTATCAGTAAAATTGGCTCCATAACAGAAATATCCCCCGCCATGAAATGCAATGATTTGGATTAAAATAAAGCATTTGATTCTACAACTAAAATAGATTACCATGATAATGGCAATGGTAATGTGAACAACAAATTAATTAGTTGATCTAAGTCTAATACGGCGGAAAAACAAGCTCTCTTCAGGGATTCGGCGATTTTTCGTCAACCATAATTTATTTATCTACTCACAAGTATTTGGATTTATTTAATCGTAAGAAATTCTTTCAGTTATGTACAAATCCAATTTGTCACAAAAATAAAGCAATTTGTCTGAGGTGCATAAAATTGGATTGCGGTTTAGAGGTTTTATTTACATTCAAAGTCGGTGAAGAAGATTAATTATATTTTTAAAATTGTAGTTACTTAATTTTAGTTATTAAAACATTGTTGGACTGTCATTTTTGTTAGTTACGAAATTAGGTTTGGAATTAGTGATATTTTTCGCATTTCCACACCGCAACAAGGACAAGGAGCAAGGACGTGAGGACGTCCTGCAGATCGTTAGCTACAGCATGGTTGACATTGACACACAAGGAAAACTATTTTATTAAGCCAATACAAGTGTGCAGAATATTAGCGGCTTTTCTCAAATGGAATGGTGTAGTCATGTCTCCGTAGAGTAGAAAGCATGGTTTCTGCATGTTTGTCTGTTCAGTGTCCACACTATTTGCCACACCGGTGAAACAGTCAATTTTGGTACAATTCTGGAATAATTAGTGAGTTTAAAAGCAGTTAACATCTATAGTTAGGACTGTGATAAAATGGCTAGCCTTAACGTTTCCGAGGAAGAGCTCATTTCTATGGGCGACAAGTTAAAGAACCCAACCGTTCCGATTAATGAAAGATTCCGAATTTTGTTCACACTTCGGAACATAAATAACGTATTAGCAGTCAAATTGATTGGTGGGGCATTTGATGACCCTTCAGTGTTACTCAAGCATGAATTGGCCTATTGTTTGGGTCAGATGGGAAATGCTGCTGCCCTCCCTTGTTTGAATAAAGTTTTAGAAAATGAGAACGAAGATCCTATGGTTCGTCACGAGGCAGGTAATTCCATCTTATGTCTTATGCTCCTTGTTTTTCATTGTCTATACAAATAGTTGATGGTCGAATGTCTTGTTCTCATTCATGAATTCGTAACTGGATGAGTCAGCGGTTGAACTGTGACCATAAGGTTACTTACCTTCATAATAGCGTAGCATTACGTAACATACCATAGATCCTTGTGAATCCCTATCGATATTGACTATGAGATTTGAGATCACCTTTTGTATTCCGGGTGTCACTTTTTATTCACATTAGAGTTTTTGTTTCAGTCCGTATGTCTAAAATTTCAGTTCGTAAAGTTCTCTAGTAAAGTTGTTTTTGAATCCAATCAAGCTTGTAACTCATGCAGTTTTGCTGTTTCACATCATTCCGGGAATCCACAATTGAATTGTGGGATGTAATAATGATAATTAAATGGAATTATGTAGGAGAAGCTTTGGGCGCGATAGGGAATGACGAGTCCAAGGAGATTTTAAGCAAATATGCCAAACATCCTGTTCAAGAAATCGCAGAGACCTGTCAATTGGCCCTTGAAAAGATTGAAAACAACCAAACATCTGAAGGTGGTGTTTATAACACTAACGATCCAGCCTCGTCCATTAAAAATAGAGAAACAAATGATTCTGAAAATATAACACAATTGAGAAATATGTTGCTGAATCCGAAGGAAAATCTTTACAACCGATATCAAGCCATGTTCACCCTAAGAAACATCGGGAATAAAGACGCTGTGATGGCCTTGTGCGATGGTAATTCCACTTCCTACGCAGTCAACTGCACAATTGCGATGCTTTCTAAATCTGAATATTTGTCTAATCTCTTTTCATTCATTACGTACACTCGTTATATCCTCAAACAAAATTTTAACACTGGTTCTGGTGTGATAAAGTTAGCATGGTTTATCACTATCATATAGATAGGTAATTATAATTACGTGCCATTGTAACGTTTGATAATTTCTGCAGGACTCAAGGATTCAACTAGTGCTTTATTCCGTCACGAAATTGCTTTTGTATTGGGCCAAATGCAGAGTGCAGATTCTACAGAGGCGCTTGCGGAATGTTTAGCAAAATTAGAAGAACATGAAATGGTAAAATTAGAAATCGGCATTTCACTGCATTTTCCTTTTATGTATATAGTGCAATCAATACTTTTATAGATACTCACGACATGATTGAGCTATAAGTCATTTAACATTCTGTATTAGTTCTGCATCGTTTTTACCTTCTAGGTCCGCCATGAGTGTGCCGAGGCATTGGGAGCCATAGGTACCCCAGAATCGCGGGTGATCCTTGAAAAATATCTGACCGATTCACAGCAAGTTGTTAAAGAGAGTGTTTTGGTAGCTTTGGATATTTGTGACTATGAGCAAAGCGGAACCTTTCAGTATGCCAATGCACTCCAATCTTCGTAAATTTTTCTACGTTGCTTTTTAATTAATTACCAGATATCGTAAATTACATGAATTATCGTTCATTGCCTTCATTTTTATTTACCTGTAAATAAATGAACCGTTGGCGTGTACATGCAGCGTATGCATGTCTTGGAACAGCAAACGTATATAACGACAGAGCTATTTTTTTCTTTGCTTACTATGCATCCATACCCCACGCTTGATAATAAGCTATGCAAATATTCCTACCATTCTATGGCATGGGAGTTCAAACATTCACACCACAAAACTATCTTCATTTCCATTCAACCGTTCTTAAATCAACAACTGCCCCCTTCCCAATATTTCTGCTGATTGAAATTATCACCATCGTTGCAATTTGGCGTTACCGGAACCTTTAATCGAACCCGGAACTTTGCTGAAACAAAATAAGGGAAAAATAATGTGACAGGGAATCAAATCAAGTCAAATTGAGTTAGATCAAAGAAGATCTTCATTACTAAACATTGATTACGACATCCAAAGTACTCAATGAAGCATCCATAGAATTGCCTACATTGCTAAGCGTAGATCTTAATTTTTCTTTATCAACTTTCATACATTCCTACATTCTACGCAAATACGAGGTGTACAAAGTAGTTATTATGTATTCGTAATAATATAATTACATCTTAAAAGTGGAAAGGCAGGCTCACTGCCTCCAAAAAGCTTATATCTCCATCCTTTCCATTAAATCCAATGTTGCTTGTTTGTTATTTTACAATTTCTTTTCTTTCACTTCTACCTAATAAATACCTTGAAGTTGAATAACGACACAAAAACGGAAAAAACATGATTCTGTTAGCATGGGAGATCAGTACAGTGCGTTATTATCTGAGCAAGTGAACGTACTAAGTGAACCGTGGACCTTACTCAAGCGAGCTATGAAGATTACAATACAGTAACTTAGGCAATGAGCACACTAGTCACAATCCACAAACCAGATAACTATGATTTTGATCTTTGATTACTAGACCCTTGTCAATTCTACTTTACTTCTCTTTAACTTACTTTATTTTACCGTGGCTGCAGCTGTGCTGTATCTGTAATTATACATCCGACATCCACCTTTCCAATATTGAGAAAGAGAAATAAACCCACACCTACAAAATATCTAATCCTAATTTACTACTACTGTGCAAGTGCTACTCTAGCTACTCTGCTGAGGATGAGAAGATGATGTTGGCATTTGATGTGACCACTACCAACTACCACTATCTCTTCAAAACCTCATCCACCGTACGAAAGCTGTAAATGACTTCATGTAATTATATTATGACCTCATATAGTTTTTGTTGCTTGTATTTGTACGTTAACCCAGACATTTAGGTTGGAAATTTACACGGGTTTATGTTATGACATGACACCACGATGACAATGACTTATGCATTGATGTTTTTAAATCGAATCATATGGTATGTGGATGATGTGGATCGATAGTTGTTTGCTTTTTCTTTTCTCGCGTTGCAGACTTCAGATTCAGAATTCAGAGTGAGAGCGAGTGCAGTGCTGTGAAGTGCTCTGGTCTGACTCAACACTGAACCATTGCAGTGGTTGTACAGATACAACATACAACTACATGTACAATTTATGCACAAGACAAGCATAAATCCAAATAAGGTATGAGCAAGAGTTTTGCTGTCGGTAAGTGCAAAACAAGCAAAAGCAAAGGGGTAAAGGATGAAATATAGAATAAAGTATAATCAACAGTATGCATACACATACGAGTATACTAGCTACTGTTACTGTTGCATTGTAGATTTGAGAATACAAGGGTGGTTCACGTTCAGGTTCATCCGCTCATCGCAATCGCACATTTTGCTTACACTCGACACGTCCTTCTTCTCCACGATTTTGTATTCTCTAATTCTCGTCATCTTCATCTTATACTTCTACTATCTTGCATACACTGACCATGTAGTTGTGGTTCTTTTGGGGAAACGTTCAACTTCATTTCATACATACATCTGATACAATGAAATGCAATCTATTGCAATGTAATACAATACAATACAATACAACACAACTCTCCTCCTCTCCTCAAAGTGAGTATATGCCAGATGTAAATAAACTTATATAATAACATATACTTGAATGTAGCTCAGGCCAAGCCATCAAGCCACGCCGGGATATACAAGTAATAAATGAAGTCAGTTCGTTGCAGAATGTAGCGGATTGTATTTATTGTGGACGTGAATGTTGAAATGGACTGGATTGGAGCGTAATAGAGTAATGTTGTGTAATGTCGTAATGTGGATTGGACTGGATGGATCGGATACTGGATTGGGATACATAAATGTCTATACAAATTGGCAATGCTTCGACTTCTATCGATGGCTTATACAAAGTGTGCAAAGTAATTGAATACCTTGGTTTCCTGGATTTTCGTCTTGGTAACGTCTTACCATAGACTCGGAGAATGCTGTCCAATATTAAAACGCAGACCACTATAGAAACTAACTAGCAGTTAGCTTAGCATTGGCACAAGTCCTAGTCTCCTTCATTCTGTATTACGCTAGGCCCATCATAGTCAATCCAAGAGTAAGTCCCGTCATACATTCTAACATTCTCATGTGTTACAGCCTACAGTACAAACTACAGAGGTCTTACGTATTTACACACTCCGTTTCCGTGTCCGTCCTTTCGATACTAATAGTCCTCTGTCCGATTACCACTGACTACTGCCAGCAGGTTTCAGGTTTCCACTTGGTTTCGTTACCTTCTTCTTGGCTTTGGCTTTCGTCTTTCAGAATGGATTATTGGTGATGGGAAAATGGGAATAGTCGTCCTCTACCTAGTCTAGGAGTACCGTATACCAATAGTCCATAGTTCTTGTTCATTTCATCGTTTGGTAGTGGTCGTGCAGAATTGAGAATTGAGAGGAGTGAACACTACAGACAGAGAAGTCCTATCTCTATCTACTCAAATTGAAGGCATAGGCATATTACAGAGGAACGAAAGACAAGCAAAGCCAAAGGCAGGTGCACTTGGTCTTCCACTGGCAGAAATGGCAGATAGATAGTAGTGTAAGGGTGAGGATGGTTAAGGTTATATGCAATATAATGTCATCCAATATAATACTATGTATCTATCTAGTTATCTAGTGGCAGAAAACAAACTACAAGACTACAAGCACCAGCTTTAAGCTGGTAAACTGAGCAAACTGCAAAGCAAAAGGAAAAGAGTCGACGATGACTATAAAGACGAACAAAGTAGTAAGTAGTAGTAGTAAGTAGTAGTGTATGTAGACTACAGAATACTGTTCTGCTGAAGAAAGGTTGATTTGACTTTGCCTTTTGCTTTTGGATTGGGATTGGGATTTGGATTTGGACTGACTATAGATATAGGTATAGGTATACAGGTACAGTGGAGTAGTGGAGTTGAGAATTGTGGACTAGGTACCGCAATGCAATCCCTTTCGGAATATAAAATATACATTTGATTGCGAGATGTAAGTGACTAGAGAAGAGAGTAGAGACTAGAAGAGAGAGACCTGCGGACGGAGTACAGTACAGTCTACTCTAAAAAATGTTTGAAATGAGACGAGAAGAGTAAAAGAGGGAGAAATGCATAAGGATTTACTCACTCTGGCTAGGAGTTTCCCACTCCAACTAACTCTTCCATCATATACCAAACCAAACGAATGTAATATGTGCATGAACAAAGTTCTGAGGCCCGTGACACGCTCCACCCTGTACACTCTCCCGTCTCCTCATCTCCTCTCGTCCTCACACAGTGCGCAAAGGTACTGTGCTCAACATATTTTCACTGGATTTCGTGTAATCGTATCTACAGTTTTTTTAGTCGAGAAGGAAACTGCAGTGTCTGTTGTTGTTCTCGCTCTGCAATCAAATATTACTTAAACATATTTTCCAACAATTACTAATTATTTTCCCACGTCACAACACATACCTAGTACGACTTGGCCACAATCAGAATATCAGAATCAAAAGAGAAACAGCAGAGTGATTATCGCCACCAACTTAGACTACACACACAGACACCTCCAGTTCACATCTCGAAACAAAGGTCTTGGTCTCACTCTCTCAGCTCCACTACAATAACAACTAAAGGCACCCATCACAACTCAAATAAACTTTGCTTAAACCCATTCACTTGTTATTTGTCTACTGGTATTTATTCAATGTTCCCCGTGCATTACTATTTGCATGATCCGAATCTAAATCACCTTTTTCAAGCACACTCAGTCAAGTCATTATAGTTCAATATTCAAATATAAATACTACAAAAGTGCATCAAAGCAACGCAGCGGAAGAAGACGAAGACAAGAACAACCAAGTTATTCAAAAAATAAAAGTCCATATATTATAGATGAGATAGAATTATATGTAGGTAGGCACCAAAATCCAGGACGATTCATGAGACAGTTGACAGTAGACTTAATATAGAAAAAATTAGTCTTTAATTAAAAATATTATACTTCTTTCATAGTTAGTGTAACATTTAATAATTGTGCAGGTAAATGTGTATATATAATTATATATAGGATATAGGAATGTGGAAAAGAAATGAGTAAACTTGAGAGTATCGGTGTGAGAGGGGACAGACTTGTAGAAGAGAATTAAATGCTAGAGACAAAAGTCATCATTAGTATTAGTGGTAGACAGTCGAAACCATCATGTTGAGTTTAACTGTATTGTCCTCTCTTCATTTGCCATTATTGTTCAATCTCGTTAGTGCAGCAGATAGCTTGAGTCAGTGTCAGTGGGAAGAAAAACAAAGTTTCCTATCGATCCATCAACTTTGACCATGATTTTAAAAAAACAATTTTCATTTTCTCTTCTCTTTTTTATAAAATAGTTAATTTCTCTGATGCAAAATACTGCACATAATTACATGTATGTAATATGCAAAAATATAATACCTACATAGAGGGAGTAGACAAAGTGTAAGCTGATTTTGGATTCGAGAAGATCCGAATTCGGTTTTTGGATTTAGCGTAATTATATAGTTAATTATATATCTGTATTGTTTTTGCATATTGCATCTATATTGTACTTGTGAGTTATTTAATGTTTGAATGAGTAGCCATTTCAATGGTGTTTACGTCATCTTCAAGATTTAAAGGAGTTCAGTAGGCATTGCATTTTATACTAAAAGTATCATCACCAGAGTACTCCGAAGATCGGAGGATCGCTTACTAGTTTATAGCTTTGGAGTATTTAATTGTATTTAAAGTATTTTGTTTCCTCACGGAAATAGAGATCTTGGTAACTATATCGTGCATATTGTGTAATTACTATCAACCATTGCTATTATTCGAGTTGTCTTATACAACCTTAACCTATTGCTGTAGTTCAAGCGGAAATTTCACTATACTACTACTTTATCTATACTACCTGTAAGTTCGGTCCAGTCATTACATACTTTTTTATTTTGTAAATGTCACTCGAGCATCTAGAGAAATATTTGTTGTATCTACTAAGTTAGCTGATTATTATTTAATTAATAATTAATGTATGTACTCGCAAAAAGTTGAACTTCCGTACCGTGTTTATAGTTCGATTAAGTTATATTTGCTTTTGTGATCATCTGGTTCTCGTACTTCGTCCTCCTAATCATTTGTTCGAATTCCATTTCGATAATATACTATTTAAAATAGCGAAAATTAAACTATTTATAGACCATTTACAAAGTTCCCGTCAGTTCGTTCTTGCTCGACTATTTTTGCATCGTTATGCATCATGAGTTGTGTGCGTGAATCAACCGGATCAACGTCAACCATGAAATTGTGATAAAATACTAACCAGTAACGAAAATCTTTATATCATTTTGCATCGCTGACTCGGAAGAAAATATAATTGAAGACTCTATCGAACTCGAAAACTATTCATCGACAAAGACTTTAATTCGCCCACCGCTTTTCTTGCTTGTAAAATAATAATTGTGATAGTGGTACGTGTTCTGCGTTGGTTTTCCACATAAAATATTTCAATAAATTTCAAGAACGAAATCTAATTACTAAGTGTACTTGTGCTGTTGTAATCTGATCGTCATTGTAATCGTAACCATATCCCCGAATTCTTAATATGAACAGTAAGAATGAATCAAATTCGAACGAGATGTACGACTCCGAAGCAGCGTGTGATGTGACTGAATTCGGAAATTGTAATATTTAAGCGTCGTGAAAACATTTGATTAAACTGGATTCACTAATCACTAATTAGTACGAACACGACTGATTTATCTGAATTAGCTGTATATGAGTAATTTACAATTTTCTTGCAAATGTGGGTTGCTAATAAATCGTGATTAGATTTAAATGAATATCCTGCATTCGTGGAATCGGAAATGTGCAACGATATTGCATCCTGGCAGAGTTAGTACTACTCACCCGTATGTATTTGCTGCTACTACCAGCCATTGGATATATTTTGTCTGCAGTTAAAAGTTGACATCAATTACTCTTTCCTTTCTTTGCGATCAGGAAGCATTGAAAGGAATTTGGTGCGTTGAGGTAATTTTAAAATTTATACTATATGTTAATATAATTATTCTTATTATTCTTTATTCCGTCATCGTCGTCATCATTATTATTACTATCAGACCTGGATATAAGTAATTAGGTATTCAATAAACTATTCGAAGGCTCTGTCATCTTTCGTAGTCGTAACTTTAATATATGGGTATCGGTCGGTGTCAGTATCTGAGAGTAGAAAAAGTGATTCCGAATCGCTGTTTATTGTCCCAATTTATAACCAAAATCTGTTTCTAACAATGCAGTATGGGGGACAAATCAAAATGTTATTGCGAACCTTTTTTGAAAGATTTATGGATTATTTCGTGAACCGTACTAAGGATAGAGAGGCGTAAGTTTTAGTTTGTATAAGATTTTGTTTAGGACTTTTCAAACGCGAATACGGTCATCTGGCTAAAAATACTTCACTTTATGTCATTGCATCAGGTGTTTTTTCTGCAGCAGTAGAATATGATGATACAAGATTACAAGATACAATACGGTACAATATACGTTTCCTCCCTGTTGTTGCGTTCTAGTCTGACTCGTTTTTCCGTGCTCAGTGCACAATCGCAGTATTTTATGTAAAATACTATACACATGGTTGGCAAGGTAGGATAATTGATTAATTTAAAAAACAACCATTTCAAAGTGTATATTATAATTTTTGATTTGTCCATTGAGTTGTTAATCGTGTGTTCGAGCAAAAAACCGTGTATCCTGTGCTGCTTTTCGCTAATGGTACCTAGGTTGCAATTATTTGATTTTGCAACACTGACGAATCAGTTCTAGTTAATGGGAAAGTGATTACGGTGCAATGGTAGCTTGAAAAGCACAACAGAAAAAGAAACTTTTAGAATTTGGTTGTCTTCTGCACACAAGAGTAAACCTAATATAATGCATTTTTTGAAACAGGTGGCGTGAATGGTATTGATGCATTTTACGTTTCACAATTTCGTGCTGTTTTTTTGCCTTCATACCGTTTTATTAAATTCCTAGAGCACATACTTAATTTTAGATAAATATTGCTTATCGTTCGAATGGAAATAGTAAGCAGAGTCACTGTATATTCTGTATAAAGTCCAATTTCAAAACATAATAGATGTGTATAAATTCAGTCACGATTTTTATGCCCAAGGATGTTTGCTTCTTCGGCAATACGAGTATACAGCAAAAGTAAAGGCACTAGTAAAATGTGTTAACATTTAATGCCACTGCCTTGTCTTATCTAGCTAGGATTTTCTACATCACATCGCGTCGCATCATGCTTATGCTGGCAGGTATCTATCTCCTAAACTGAAATATAATAATAATATGTAGAAACCAAGAAACATTCTGCGTAAATAACTGTGCAGATTCAAATTAAGAATGCCGAAGTAAATAAATATTGAACACTCGGTTATCGCTGTCGGTTCGGTATATGTTATGTTATGTTCATAATTTATCATCGATGCAAAACATTGGTTTGGTTATGATGCATGTTTGAACTGACGAATAAACAGGGTACTCAGTGAATTCAGTCGATGTAAATGTTTATATAATTTATTACATATTAGGTTCAAGCATAGTTTTGAGTTTTACGATTCACATGAAATAGGACAAGAACTTTGAGTCTGTGTATTGATATTTCTTGTCCTCATACAAAATACAAAGTTTCTATTTTAATATTAATTCTGTTTCTTTCCTACGTATGTACCTTGTCATGTATGGTGCCTAACATCTACCCAGGTATATACCTAGGTACTTAATAATATTGCTCAGAGATTACATTATACATTCTACGTCTTCGTTTTGAACATTATGTTGTTGCCTTTATTTAATTACATGCGATCCAAAATAAAGTATACACTACATCATTGGCAAAATATATACATACATAAATACATTCACTAATCGAAGAATAGCCAATTCGACAAAATTGATCTTAAACGTACAGTTTTCAATACATACCTAACCTTCCTTCGCAGTCACTGTTCAAAAATCTACCCTGTGCATTTAGATACGTATTATGTGTAGGTATGTATAATTACGGATTTGTTTTTTCAATGTTTTTATCATTTTTTCTCTCGTAGTCAACAATAATACTAATAGCAACAGCAATCACAATCACCTTCAGGAGGAAAAAGAACTGCAATGTAATTATGTTATTTTTGCACTCAATGCACTCTGCATAATAAACACTTGTTACGTTACGTAATTGACTAAAAATATCTGTCAATTCCTTGAGATGAACATTCTGGTTATTTTGTATTAATTATATTAAAATCACTTGTAAAAACCAGATTTGATTTGTCCATTGTTGGTGTCATATTTGAATGGAATTAGCAACGTTTTAAATAGGTAGGAAAAATGTCTGTATATAGGTACTAATACATTGATAGCACGTGTGCACAGTCTTATGTAAAATTATGTATATTAGTATGCCCTGAAGATAAATGTGCCCGTAGATCACAAGAATCACACGAATCACACTCATCGTCATCATGATATGATGCGATTACAAGAGATTGTTGTCTTTGTCTTTCTTGTATCGTTCCATTCTATTTCTGTACAATGCACACGCTTAGTCATTGTCAAATGATAATGCTGGATGCGTGAACAAACGAGTAAACGTAGAAATTTTCAACCAAGAGTAGACGAAACTTATAATTAAGTGTGTAGTTAGATTTGGAGATGCAGTATTGTATTGTTGATGCGTATGATTATTTTGTTGTTTAAAAAATTGCTGATAGTTCCATTATATTTATCTGACTTGGCAGAAACTTGTAGCTTGAATACGAATTTTGTTGCTGGGTTTGGCGTTCAAATTCTGCATGGAGAGAAACTTGCACACAATTTTGCATGGTTCTTTGATTTTATAAGAATCTTCTCTTCTGAGTAAATACTACTTTTGCTCATATAGAAATCTAATACAATCTAATATAATAAATGCATATCTGCTCTTTTCAAACCATATGATTATATGATGGTCATCCGTTCCATCCAAGTCACATAGATTAATTAAATTCACGAAAATATAAAAATCTGCGTACTATTAATTGTCATGTCATCAGCAAGCACAGTCGTCATGCTTTTACTCTCATTACTACTCTGGTTTAAAAAATTATCATATCAGAGCAAAAGCTGAATAGATTAAAACTATTCCTAGGCTTTGTGTTCGAGTCTACTCTTTATTCATAAGAATTTTGAGAAAATTCTTCCGAAAACTGTATGTAATATATGTAGAATGTACCGAGATGCTCGAGTTCCCATGTTCGTGTTCCCCAATGAAAATCAAATCATATAATTTTTAAGCTATTGCGTATTGAATTAAAAAAAGTCTCATACAGTAAAGTAACTAACTAAAGGAACTAACTCTGGGTACAAGTTCACGTAGGTCGCATTCGAATTCACATTCGCATCCATCCATTCACTCACTCACTTTTTTTTTTAGATCACGCTGACTTTTATGTGGTGGATGCTGCTAGTTGTAGGTTATTTAGATTTTTAGCTCAACAACTCTCTGTCTTCGAACTTCTAGTTTCTGCTTTCTTGTTCTAGGTTGTAGTTATGTAGCATGGTGATTCGTTTTGCTGTTTGTACTTGTACACAGTCAGTTGAGAGAGAGAGGGAGAGGGTGTGTTGTAATTATCTATGTATTTTTATGTAACAGTTCTTACCTTGCCAACTTGCAACACAATCATCAGATCACATCACATGTTTATAATTCATAAATTATAAAATTATATATATATGTGTATTTAATTGGCTGTCTTTTTTAACTCGTCTAGTTCTTTTGTTACTTGTGACTTCTTGATGACCCATGATTACCATTGTACCTCGTTAGCTGAGTAGTTGAGTTGAGTTGAGTTGAGCTAAGTTGAGTACACAAGAAAGTTCAGGTCAGGTTCCCCTCGTCCTCATGTATTTGCTTTACATTTATATGACAGATAATTATAGACACACACTCACACACTTTGGATAGATGTATATCTACCAGTCTAATATCTATTGATATTTATCACTACGTAGGTTATTTACATTTTGTTTTTTCTCAGCAATTATATCTTATGAAAACATGTTAATGACTATTTTAACCACAATTTTCATGGCTACGGTCATGAAACTGAATAAAAATCCCTACATCTATATACAATAATATTATTTTAATCTGGGTTGATGAAACCCGAGTGATCAAATTCTAATTCTGTAATATATGTGTTGAATCGAATATTTGACTATACGTGATGTAGAGTATACTTATGTTCCTTATAGTTACACCTATTACCGAAAAATATTAAGAGATATCGAGACAGTAATATAATACGCGAAAAGTAAAATTACAACGCCAAGTAGCCATTGTAGTGTAAATATTGGTTTAGACTTTTTAAATACACATGATGCACGTACTTACTACACTTTGACAGACTGAAACTATATTATTCTACCGTACATTTCCATTTTAAGTCCACCGTGATAGTAGGTATTGACACTGACAGACCAGCATCTTTGCATTGTACAGAATAAGATGTAAGTAGAAAATGCTGCGT
This sequence comes from Ptenothrix huangshanensis, assembly GCA_036851915.1. Lineage (NCBI taxonomy): Eukaryota > Metazoa > Arthropoda > Collembola > Symphypleona > Dicyrtomidae > Ptenothrix > Ptenothrix huangshanensis. The sequence goes on from JAAXYX010000910.1 coordinate 16,116, forward strand.
AAATTATTTAAGCTACTTCATATGTTATATTTTACACTTAATCTTATTATATATGCATATGGCACATTCCCATGTTTTATGGTTTTTTCATGCTATATTCAATGGGTTTATAAACTAGGTATATACACAGTACAAAGGTACCTATCGCCTTACAATTACATACAGGTACACGCCTCTTACTAGGAGTGAGCAAACAAATGCAAGTTCCAGAAATAAAATGTCGATTTCGAAACGAAATGGCGTTGTGAATGTAAACAATTGATCAGAAATCATGCCCGATCACAATTTAAGCATGCAAAAAATTGATCGTTCCATTGGAAGAGGTAGATGCAAGGTGGTAGATGGCAATAGGAAATTTAAAAATAGAAATACAAATACGATTTGCTCGCTCATTATCTCTGTCTTGGCTTGGCTTGGTTTGGAATGACTTTGGCATGTCACTCAGAGATCTTAAATTCCTTATCGTGAATATGTCAAGTCAAAACTACAGCAATACAACTAACTACTAAACCTTTCCTTAACATGTCGAAGATATTATAGTAGATAGCAGTCAACGTTATTACAAATTTCAATTGCGTACGCTACGCTGTTGTTGTTACAGCGAAATTCGAATTCTTGTACTTAACAACTCAAAACTCAATAAACATGCTTTTATATACGCGGAAACAGCTGTTTGAATTTTATGCTTGTGTACCATTTCAAAATAGCAGAACAGAGCTAAAAATTATTGAAAGTATTTAAAAATACTTAGAAGCATTTGATTGTTTTTAACAAATTCAGTAGTTTCATGCGGAACCCCGGCAAGTTACATACGTATGTACGTATCTAATAAAAAAAACTTTAGGAAGGGGTCTGGGTGTAGTGAACTCTTAATAGTATGTAGTGTGGATCAGGAGAGAGATAGTATGGGTAGTCTATGGTGAAGTGCTCATCATCGGATAAATGAAAATGAGTATCTTCTACAAAGAAAACATACATTGAGATTGTGGGGGGAGGGCTCATAGGAAACTGTAACCGTTACTATTCCAATCACTTTTTAAGAAAGTACAGTTCCGATTTATGTTGATGGAGCTCAATGAAATGCGGTAGTTATTCATGTAATCAGTTAATTCACAGAAGCTGCTTGATTCTATTTCTTGATCTGTAGACTATGAGAAAGTCAAGGTTGTTTTCATATTACAGGCTTTTAAACCCCAACTTACGGCTACTTTAATTCTACAAGCTATCTCTGTCTCTACCACTGGCACTGTTATGTTGTGATCTGGTAGTCTTGTTGTGATTGTGGTTATAAGGTAGAATCGCATAGAATTGAGCCCTCTGAAAGTTCAATTGAAACGTAGCTATAAATAAAAAACGGCATGCAGTCTAGCTATATATACCTTCTTTGGTTAGATGCTGAGTTGAATTGCTGAATTCATCGTCTGAGAGTATTAGTCACCCATCTTCGTTTAATAATTCTTGTTCTCGTTTCTCTTTTCTCTCGAATGGAAAATGGAATCGCAAAGCAATGAGATACCATTATATGGCATGGGGAATGCCTAGGGTAGGGTAAGGGTACTAAACACTAAGTATGATGTATGATATTAACTCTGATACAGTTGCAAGTAAAAGGTACCCCAGTATCTGTCTATCTCTATGCTATTCTTGTAAACTTATCACTTATCAGCCACGTGAATGACTTGATGTAAAATTTTCTGAGCTATTATTTGTATGTACCTGAGAATATTCGTATGAATACTCTACGTGTAGGATAAATATATTTGGTCTTGGCATAGTGGTGAGTATCTGCAGAACAAGAGCAATATGACCGAGGTTTCTGATTCTAGTGTGATTTAAGGAGTAGTATAAACTTGTTCGAAAAGAAGTGGAGTAAAAGAGGAATTTAGGATACTTTGCTGTTAGTCTCTTTCTGTTTCTGATACTATTCAGTTCACATCACATGGATGCGCCTCATACATACCGCCCTTACGTGTACAGGTAAGGTAGGTATATGCATATCTTGTGGTTTGATACTTTTACATGGAATTGAATTTGTCTCATGTGATTACGTGTACTGAATATAGTCAAAGCTATTGTTACAAATGATGAGCGTTCATACAGCTATAGGTACGTTTGTAGGTACTTTACGTAGGTACACAATTAACTATTCATGTATGTTATCAATGCATAGATAGCTAGCAATTTTTGAAAATATTTGATTTGGAATAACGAATCCTCGATACAATGATATTTACTTACGATTAGTATGCTCAAATCATACGCATAGGCATGTAAGTATGTACTTAGAATGCCAACAATAAATTCGTAGCAAATTGGGAGTGAACTAATAATTATACACCTACTCACACGCATACATTTTTTTCTATTCAAAACTTAGGTATTTATTTATTTAAATACTGTATGCTTAATTCTGATTCTGATTCTCAGATGAGCGTTTGAAGTGCATGCACCTATGTAGGTACTGTGTAATATGCATGTGGTGGTAAAATTGTGTAGCACTGTCTTTCGTTTTCTGTTTCAGAATGTAATGTGAGTGTGAAGAATTTCCTTCAATTTCCCTCGAATAGAATATTTGTGTCTAAATCGATTTTGTTTCAGTGTGGTTAAAGTTTGAGAGAGAAACCATTTTCATTCCCAAGGCGTGTATATATGTACATATGCAGTTATTCTGCAGAGTAGTGAGCACGGATACGTTTGTCACTGAATTTGAGTTTTTTGCATGTCAGTCCAGAACTACGCCGACACCGTCATCGTCACTATTCAAAGTGACATGGAAAGTGTCGACACTTGGAGAAGCTCATACCTTGGTTTCTATCTTTGTATTGTCTTGATTTTACTTCCGTTTTAATACTACCCGATCTCCGATCTATAAATATTTTCACGTCTTTTATTTACATTGATCTTCAGATATTTACATTACTTCAAATATTAAGTATATAAGTTATTTCATAGTTTTTGTTATTCGTTCTTGTAGAAAGTGGGTATTGTGGGCACCTTCTCGAGTAAAATTATATTTTGTGGATAAATTGTTGTGCATTGTATGAATTTGTGCTGGGCAATAACTGGGATAGTGGTTATGACTGTGTCTAATGTTTCAGTTGGAATCGCATTTTAAACTGCTTCAAGACAATGTTCAGGGTCAATATCAGTGGTGTTCGGATTGTGATGGTTAGTTAATGCTTTACTTTACTTCCGTTCTCTTGTTTTCAAGTGTTCTGTGTAGTGTTGTATTTTAAATGGTGCTAATTATTTTTCTTAAGAAACTGTAAGGCCAAGAAAAATCTCCATTGTATGGGTAAATATTATCATTCGCTCGATGCTGAAACGTTTTTTTAAGGGTTTTTCTTTAGCTTATTATTTATGGATATATGAATTAGTAATCAGAGGGGTAGAGGCAACTGAACAAAACTAGATTCTTCTCAACTTGTTTGTTTTTGCCGTTTAAGGGTATCATCATGAGTTAATGATCGTTGAAGGGTAAACAGGATAGCCGTCGTTTTACTCTCAGTGCTGTAAGTGCATGCTATTTGTACAATATGATGTAATGATGTGATAATTACGTATGTAGGTGATGTACCTATTTACTATCTAACCGACAAACCATTTTAGGGCTTTGCTCGTTGTATAAAATTAAGATACTTATATTAAATTTATTATTTTTACTATCAAGCTCCCTAACTCTTACTAACTTAATTTATTGTATAACAGTTGTTTATCAAAGTAGTAATTGCTGATGCCTCACTGATTCTCGGCCAAAGCTCATATTCTAATTTTTTTAATTTCGCCAATTATTATACAGATAAAACAGGGGAAGGCAGTATGCAATACATACGATGATTATAGGCAACAGGACAGGGCCGTATAGTTTAGTCATACTTAAATGGTTTAAGTAATTTTGACGTACCGCAGAACTAAAGATGAGCGATCTCTAAAGATGGCCGGTCTCTAATGATGGCAGGAGTCAAATAGCTAAGGTTTAAAAGATCGTCCGAGTCATCTTTAGGAGTTTTACGGTATCTAAATTACACTGCAGTGATGGTGGTTGGTGATAATGATGAGTGTCTGTCACTTTTCACCGTATTACATCTGTGTAACATCCCAAATCCAGTGTAAGCATTAGTCATTAGCTGTTAAATGCATACATGCACACAAATAGTCTAGTCAAACATATTTAGCCACGCATTGTTTCCCTTGAACATTTATATGAACAAAATATTTTGTTTGATTGAAATTATAATAATTGTAGGTTCATGCATTTAGCATTAGTTTGCTGGCGAACTTCATCTAAACTGTACCACGACCACCGGTGCTAGTTCTAGCCATTGGTCGACCTTCTTTGTGTTAACTTAAAATACAAGCTTTAAAAATAAAAATAAACTCGTGTTTGACATTTTTATACGAATCATTTCAGCAGAATATAACCTGGATTTTTAAAATTGTCGTTACCAAATCTTGCGAAAAAATATGAAGTACCTGTACTCAGTTGTACAATACATACAAATGCTTCAAAGTAATAAGAAGTTCTACATAATTCAATCGCCTAGTTTTATTTATCTGCATGCTTGACTGTGACCTGTGACCAAATTGTGATAAATGTACTTGAGTAAAAATTTCGAAAAACGATAGTTTTATTCTTAAGTTTAAGCTGGAAGGTAATTTTTAATTTGTGCACATAAAAGGATACCCTATTTTAACTTAATCCACCCTAATAATAAGTTTCTGCTCCCTGTCTGTACCTACTTTAAGATTAGTATAAGCAAATCCTAGGCATCTCAGTATCAGCACCGGGTTATACTCCTTAAATTGTAAAACAAACACATTTACCACTTATTCCATTGTGAGTTGTCGTTGCCATTATTGCATGTCACGATTGACGACTAGCTTCATGGCATTCATAGAACATGAACAACGCACAACCTCATCAAAGCAATTACTCGAATAATCAATTATTATTCGAATGATCGCAGTGAAAATTCATAAACTGGTAGATAGTTTGGTTCTGTATATTAATAGTTATAAGAGAAGGAGTTGTGATTGTGAGGTAGAGAACACCTGAGACCAGTAGGTACCACCTGTGATTTCATGTGAACATAAAGAAGTACCTAAATAACTAGATTCCCGAAGTTCATTTATGCAGTGTCAAGTGAGGCGGTCATACTTTATGATAGTGTGACTCCATATTAGTTTTGAACTGCTTCGTAAGTTGCGAACAACAAGAAGCAAAAGTTGCTTCCAATTTCCTGAAACTGATTATATGACCCATGGTGTATAAAATTTAGTTTGGCGTGCTTCTCAAATTGATAGTGTCAGAAAAGAAATGTTAATGAAATGCTGGTCAATATATTAGTAATAACAACTTTTTGCCAGAATGAGAGGAACATGCACGTGGCTACACCGAAGCTTCTTAAAAGGCTCGATAATCGTATACAATTAGATTAATAGTGAGTACTTTTAGTTTCATACATACAAGGTATGACCAGTGTGACGTACTGAAGAACCAGAACTCCGTAGTTGTTGATGTTTTTGATGATGACGATAGTAGACAGTTGGGCCCAAGACGAAGACACAAAGACTCTCTGTCCATATTTAGACTTGTTTATCATTTTTGCATTTTTTTGCCCTGGAAAATAATGCGTTGGCTGCTGCAGTTGCGGCCCTCTTTGTTTCATTTCATGCCGAACCTCTTTCCAGGATAGCAATACCCCTTCCAGCCTTGTATTGTGGTTTATTGCAAAGGAAATAATGTTCACGTGAGTGAATGACTGCTGGCATCGTGGAATTGTTGCAATTCTGTTTAGTTTAACATTCTGTATAGTTACTATCACTGCAATTGCTGGTATTGTGGACTACGATTAATGAGTAGGGACATATTTGCTTGTGCACTCATACATATTAGTACTTTGGCTAGAAATATATACTTGTTCCTTATTTTGAGGTTTTGTTTTGTACCTTCGGGCTCAACCACCGTAATCAGAAAAAACCTTGAGCAGAAAGTTTCCAATTCATTAGAGTCATAGCGGATAGTTAATAGTTTATTAGTATTGATTTTTGTTCCGGTTAAAAAATGTGTCAAGTTAATTTTCCCTGGAGGTTATAGTTTCGGATACTCGTACTCTATCTCTGTTTCTGTACATATATATTCACCCAAGTAGTAGGTTTGCTCAATCCATCGCAGCACCCCATGTTTTGTACCTATCCCGTCAATCATCGTATCGTGAATCCATAGTTAACTGGACAACGTTTCACATTTAAAGCATAACGGTGGTAAATCCGTTTATTTATATGCATGTGGTAGTTATGTTGCGCGGAAGTCCTGCGTGAGTCAGAGGAGGAGGAATTGTACTTGTTTTTGAATCCCTAGTATTTTCCAGATTATTCATGTGTTGTTCTAATCATATGTTAGTTGTTACTGTCATCAAGTATTTTGCATCGAAAGAAGTAGTGGTAGTTTCCGATATGAAGCATGGCGGAAGAAGAAGATCCATTATTTGTATGTGTGTATTCAAGAAATCTCGGATTTCGAGAAAGAACGCTGACGACTGTAATTTGTGTAACTTGAACTCTTTTGACTCCGACTCTACCTTGGACATTGAATTTCTTTAGGAGTTCGTATTAATTTTTCTTGAAATGAAGTTGGTTGAAGCGCATTAGTAAAATGTGACTATTCCTGTTTACTATTTATGGTATTGTAAAATGTATGTTCTGGTCGAAGACTGTTGCCTTGAAGTAAAACTTCTGAGGGAGGCGTGTAACATATAATTCCTTATTGGCGTAATTACATGGCGATCATGATATAAAAAGCCAATATTCGAATTATCGAATTGAATATTCCTGTTTTTGGCATTGAGCAGCTTTTTATGAAACAATTGACATGCCTTGTCATTATTGATTTTATTTTACTAGTTCCTGTGACTATGCTGCTAGTCGTTTTGGTTGATTTTTTACACTAGGCCATTGCTGCTTCCAGCTAGATTACACGTACCTATCTATTATTTCAATTGTATTTTTTCATTGTATTACTACGAAACAAGGGTCATTGTACTGTTTAAAAATAAACCTAGGTCAGTTTTAATGAAGTTATAGCATGAACTGATCACGTGTAACAGCCAAATTTGAGAATCGATCAATCTTTTAAGATTGTTTTATTTTCTCATTGAGCGGTTTTACCAGGTACTTGAACTCCCACGAAGCATAAAACCTATGAGTTATCAGCAGAAGTTTGTTGCCCAGTTGTGCTATTGCAAATGGGCTTAGTCTGTATCGTGTAGATAATTAGAATTGTGCGTATGCACGACAGCAGTCCGGGTTATATATGACGATTAAGTTGCGTTTCTATGATCCCAGATTGTCATACTTTTCCCTGCGGGTTGTCATTCCTGAACTCAAAATTGAGGACAAACTTCATAAACCAACATTCGTGATTAGAAAAAAAAATCGGGTTTATTATTTGTTTTGATACGACTAACACGGGTTGGAGGCTGTTGTTTCACAGGAAATAATGCCTGGAAATTGTAGATCGGTTTACGGCAATCGGCGTAATCCAAACTTCATTTGTATTATTCTTTGTGTTCTGTGCGTAGGATTGAGATTTCGAGGTGATGTGGAGCTAGAAATGTTTATTTACATCATTAACAGTTATTTTATTGTACTTAAAACGATAGTACCTTGAAGGTTGAAGAAAAATTGTAATAACTACCTATATTCTGTAGAATGCTACCAGTCATATAAATCATATTGTTATCCCTATATAATTCTACGTTATAAGTTGCAAAAAAATAGAATATTTTTACCTCGATACTATAATTCACTTCGGAAAATATTTAGCATAGACTATTAAAAATCTTCTTTATACTTGACTCACCAGTTCAGACACAGCATGAATACCGTTTTGATTGTATATTTAAGGTTACGTACATATATATTTTGATTTACGATACAGGTTTTTCGTACGATGTAACAAATACAGAATGTTCTACATTTCTTATTGGTATCTAGCTACCCTCAATTCCAGTTCCCTACATGCATGTCGATGTCAGATAATATCTACCATAATCTGTTCCTGCATAATGTGCCAACACTGCCTACATGTTGACTTGCTCGATTTGTTTCTAAATGCATATACAGTAAAACCTCGCTATAATGGTTCTTCAGGGGCCGACATTTTTTGACCATTATAGCATGACGACCGTTATAGATAAAATTGACCACAGAAAAAGTTTTATTTAATAGAAAAAATGATAGACCATAGAAAGTGATGATTGAAAACGACACATTGCAAGTCACGCAATGCTATTCAAGTTACATTATTTTGGTCTGTATAAAATGTGCGGGGACTGAAAAACATACTAAAATGAAAAAGTAGGACTTCGGTGGAGCATTTTGGTAGAAATGTTATTACACAGTGATCATAACCGCTATAAATATGCTACGGTCACTGTGTTTGTGCTGACGGGAACGCAGTTCGTGACCGTTACATCAAATAACCATTATAGCAAGACACCATTATAACCATATATAGCCCTATGTTAAAGCATAGAAGTTTGCCGGGGAAATCTAAGTTGACAACTACATATATAGCCCGAAAACCCTTATATCGAGGCCCACTATACTATAGCAACGTTTCGCTGTATATATGTCTACATTTATATGCATGTATTTTGTATATAATATTGATATTCTTAGCGTTTTCCATATCAATCACAGAAATCATTGTTTACCGCCATTCTTAATTTAGTTGTTTCTAGTAAAAAAAAATGTTAAACTGTAAAACACTGGCAGGCAGGTAGCGTATATTTACTAAAAAGTAAAAACCACAGCCAATACTTTTGCAAAGCAGGTATTTGAACGGTTGTACAGATCGGAGATACAGAATTACGTACATAGCTGCACTCTGAGAGTCAGAATGTACCTATATTTATTAGAGAATGGGCAATTACGGTATGTATATGCCAATATTAACGTTGTTATTAACGAAACTCTCTATGGTAGTTTAGTCTGACACAGACAGCTATGTATTTGTGCCACAATTATGTAGCTCCCTTTTTCAAACATTGTAATATATTAAGAATAGAGACGGTTACCTGCTGATTGGCAACTTATCGGAAAATTTATACTTTATTACTTATGTGATACTAAATTGGCAAAGCAAAAGGGTTGAGTTTGACACTAGTTAAAGTAGGGTGTTTGACTCTTGATCTTTCCAGTTTACTCCAGAGAGTATAAATTCTGGTTCTCAAGTAAAAGGTAAAAGAACTGAAGTCAATTTACCTGAGGAATTTAGGTCAGCGAGATGTTTTTGCATGTTTTCTTGTAACATACAGCAAAATTTGTTTCCTTGATTCCCATTCTTTTATTTTACTTAGTACCTACTATGTAAAAGGCTTGCAGACTTGGAGAGATGTAGCTGTTCTACAAATGATAAATAGGTAGCTATAGGATTAGCTTCAGCTCTAGCTTACTTTCAATGAATTCGAATATAATTTATTGCTGGCATAGGTTCTAATTTCTAATTGAGCCAAAATACGAGTTATTCCGTTGTAACTTTCCCGAGCTTTGCAGTTATTCACGACAATTGTCATTGGTTTACGTATTGGATGTATTATTGTGCGATTCACGGATATTTAAATGATTTTTGATGGGTTTTGAAAGATCAGCTATAACTATAACAGCGTTTTCATGAGTGAGTTTTCAAATTTCGTGTTTCACCACGGATGTATTTTTATGCGAAGGTAATTCTAATATGTTGTTGTTGTGGTTACGAAACAGGTGCTGGTGGAGGTTCCAATATGAGCGGAACGCAGACATCAGGACCAAAACGACGAAATAACATGGGTAATATTTCACCAGCTGATCTTGCCAGCTTCTTTGAATGTCCTGTCTGTTTTGATTATGTGCTACCGCCAATTTATCAGTGTCAAGCAGGCCATTTGGTTTGCTCTGTCTGCAGACCCAAACTCAATTGTTGTCCAACATGCCGAGGGCCTTTAGGTATGTTTACTTGAATAATTATAGTTTTATCAGATTACATCATTTTTTTGTGATCCAATCCCTTAAAGGAAATGCTGAATGTTTTTATGTTTCGTTTACAGGAAATATAAGAAATTTGGCGATGGAAAAGGTAGCAAATACTGTATTTTTTCCATGTAAATACTCTGCCAGTGGTTGTGCAACCCTGCTTCTTCATACTGAGAAAACAGATCATGAAGAAGTTTGTGAATATCGTCCATATGTTTGTCCTTGCCCTGGAGCCTCGTGTAAATGGCAAGGATCCCTTGAACAAGTCATGCCGCATCTAATGGTGTCACACAAGTCTATCACAACTCTGCAAGGTCTTTACTTTAGTGAACTGCTGAGTATGGTTTTTGAGCTTAATTTGCATCAAATATTGATTGATTTTGTATGGTTTTTATAGGTGAGGACATTGTGTTCTTAGCTACGGATATAAATCTTCCGGGTGCTGTGGATTGGGTCATGATGCAGTCATGCTTTGGCCACCATTTCATGTTAGTACTTGAGAAGCAAGACAAAAATGAAGGCCAACAGTTTTTCGCCATTGTACAGCTTATTGGTTCAAGAAAGCAAGCCGAAAAATTCGCTTACCGGTGAGACACGGTCATATACGTAGTTGTTTCTTTGTATGCACATATTTTCATATCCTCATTATCCTAGCACTACAATTTGCAAATTGAAATGTTAGAAAATACGTAGCTTCACCAGTAATTGATTCATTAAGTATTTACAATTTAAGTGATTGCAAGCACTAAGCATATCGATTACGACTCAAAATGAGGCAAGTCCAGGAATTGCTAGAAACAAAATGAGGCATATCCATGAATTCTTATATGTAAAGTGAGGTATTTCTCGCGGAGTCTAGTTGGATTTAGCTCACTTACCAATAAAGAAATCATTGAAATGCTTCTATTTGTTTCTATCAATTTTTGGACTTGTCTCATTTTGAGCCTTAACCGACAATATGCTTATCACTAAATAATGTATGATGTTTGATTTTGCGTACCGTTGTCATAATTGACAGACATAGTTAATTGTTTTTAATGCCTTTTTAAAGCCGAAATTGTTTATTTAAAACTGTGGCACATTGTTACACTTCTAATAGCAATGAATTGCTATAATTAACAACAGTTATTTATCCATTAAGCACTTATTACATATTGGTGTTTAGTTTGAAATAATAGCAATTAGATCTGCAAATAAACATGTTAAGGCAAACCGAAGATTCCGTTTTTTAACGTGTAATGCAGCTTTTGGTATTAGTTTGTCTATAAATCTGGAATCATGATTTAAGGACATTTGATTTTAATTTATCTTTCATTCCATAACGCTGTCATGGTGTTTAACTAATGAAAATAATGCTAAAAATCATTTGTAAATGAGATATCATAATTACTGAGCCAGTATTATTATTAATTCCTTTTAAAATTCGTTTACAAAAAGCTGTGAAGTCGATGTACAACAGTTTAATATGTTTGTTTTGATTTGAAACAGTTTGGAACTAAACGGTCACCGACGTCGACTGACATGGGAGGCAACTCCCCGCTCTATACACGAAGGAGTTGCCTCAGCAATCTTGAATTCCGACTGCTTAGTGTTCGACACGAGTATAGCTCAGTTGTTTGCCGAAAATGGCAACCTGGGTATAAACGTCACTATTTCAATGGTAAGTTATGGATTTCTTCATACATAATTTTCTTCATACACCGCAAAAACTTGCAACCATATAATTCAATAGCAATGGAATACTGCATAATGTGGTGAAAAATACTAATTCGTTTTATTTTGCCTTTTATTCCAGAATCACTTTAATTAAGCTTGCTTGGGAGAAATTCACCAAAATATGTCGCACGTTAAAGTTATAACGAATTATTCTTTCCGGTGAAAACATTACAATAGTTAATAGTTAGTTTTGAAAATGACCGGCAGAACTGTACCTCTAAAGCGTTCGTGAAGATCTAACTACACACTACATTCATCATACTTATTTGGCCTTTGAAATCTCAAAGAATCGACAACAAACCAAGTACGAAACTACGTAACGTTTACCTAATCTTTTCCTCTTCTTTCGCCTCCCCCTCCCCCTGATGCGCGCGCTAAACCTGGTGTCTCTGGGAGTGGACGTATAATAATAATTATATCTAATCGTTTTTGCGTGAGAATGTGATGAGAAATGAAAATGAGAATTTAATGATTGATCGACGATACAAGGTTATTTTGGCTTAAATGAATTTAGTGCGATCATAATATTATTATCATAATATTCGTACATAACCTGTTGATTTCTGTTTTTATATATGATTCAGTCCTGGATAATATAATACTATATACCTAATACATATTGCTATTAGAAATTTTAAAAGTGTCATTATATGGTAGCAATGGTAAATAAAATAAATAAGAACACGTGATTGATTTTTTTGCTTGGAAGACCTCGTCTTTATCCTTCTGGATTTGTACAATTGGCATTGACGTGCCTAATTTCTTGTGTTTAGTTTACTTAATTTAATATTGTCTATCGTCCCGATTTTTACGGTATCCGTATATTTTTACATACAGTTATCGTGGATTTTTGGTTTTAAGATCTGGATGAAACCTTTCGCCTTGGCCTTGTCATGCATTGGGATGTGGGTCCCTACCACGCGCCTTTTTTCCCTACAATTGCAATCCAGGATATACAATACAATACAAGTGCATGCCCAATGTTGAGATGCAAAGTCAAACTTCGTCTGAAAAATCCCGT
>JAAXYX010000911.1:0-28859 GCA_036851915.1 Ptenothrix huangshanensis
TTGTTAATTATACGAATACGACTTTGTTTTTGTTTCCATACGACTACCACTATTACTGGCATTGGTAATGTTACTGTTGCTACTTCGTTTTTGTTGATTTTAGTTTCCTTTGGTTTGGATTCGTCTGTTTAGTAGCTATACGTAATTGATTCATATGGCACAAGTCGCACAAGTTTTCTTCCTAGTTCCCAAAAGTTTCTTGTTTATCCAAAGTAGACCAGTGTGTGTTTTTGCACTAGCCATTTTGTGTACCAAATATTTCCTTCTCGTTATTTCATGTCGAATAGGTTTGTCTCTGTAGTAGTCTATCGTGTGAAGTCTCAATCAGTCCTTGCTGAAGAGTTTGTGTATAAATTCATAGCTTTGTATATATGCATGTATGCACAGCCAGAGTCGATTTCGATTTACATACTCCAATTGTGCACTAGGTACCTATTCTGCAGTGAACTTATGTAATGATGAAGCGATGAGTGTAAATAGAATTCACAATGGGATATATAGTAGATGGTTACGTAAAAGTACCTATATAGGTCTACCAAAGGGAATGGGATGGAATTGGTTGAACTTTTTATGATTTAATTAAACTACTCGACGACTGCTTTATAGTATGCTTGCTACAACTCAACTCTACTACATGCATAGATGCATTTATATTTTGAGCTAGTAATAAAATAATTGAAGCCAATGTACACATTGGTGTATGCCAGCTTAGGTACATACGTAGTGCATTATTATAAGTGCAAATGTCACGATATGAATAGCTGAGCTTGAGAATAAATTGAAATAAAATTTACGGTTGCAAGTTGTCGTTGCAGTTGGAGACCGTAAATAAACTACTGGGTGAGCACTGGAAAGCTAAAGATTGACTATTGTTTGATTTACAGTGTTCCCAAATGTGCCTGCTGTACCGGGAATGCCTTGTCAAGGAGAAGATCGTAAGTACTTACTTTGCAGCTTTTATTCTGTACATGTTTTTATTTCTATTTCTATTTTCTGAATGCTAATTTTTTCAAGTAAACCATTTGTGTATTGTGTTACTACCACCTCATTCAATTCAGGAGAGTATTGTTATGGTTGATAGTCGCAGTCGTTGCCATATTTGTACGCGTATTTTTGTATTCCGAAGTTAAGTGGTAGTTAGGAACGGTTGACAATTACTAAATGGATGAAATATATAACCCTCCGATCCAGTGGTGTATTGGATCTGTAGATAACGGAATTGACTGTGCGCTGATGTGTGTCAGAGCGTCGCTCCGGGACACATCCTCGGTTGTGATTTTGTGATTGTGACGAAGACTATCTTAGCGTAAGAGTAAGATTGAGTGAGGAGGTAATTGAGAAAGTGAAGTTGATCATTTGTTTCATGGACTGTCGTTTATATTACTGTGCTGTATTGCGTTCACAGGAAGCATTTATCGTCGAGGAGCAAGACGATGGCGTAAGCTTTACCGTGTCAACGGACACATTTTTCAAGCAAAAAGATTCAACCGGGTAAGTTTCCTTTCTTCCTTTTTCGGCTTATACTTATAGACAGCCAGACAGACTGGCAGGCAGGCAGGACGAGACAGAATAGAATCGGAAGGAGGGATACACATGTACAGGCTACTGTTGTATGTACATATGTAGGTATGTGGCATTTATGCGTAGACGTTTTCCATTTTCCCATTTTCGTCTCCCTTTTATTTGTATTGTATTTGCACTATTATTTCTGAAGATGTTCATTTCTTAGAATTCGATTTGGAGTTTCGCGTGTGTCGCCTTCCCTTGTGAGGAAGGAAGGACCACGAGGCTGGCAGCAGGCATTCATGTTCACTCAATGTCAATTGAATTGAATGTAGTCGAGTCGAGTGAATAGAGAGTAGAATAGATTCCTTTATTTTATGTGTCTCATGGTCTTTATTATATGATTGTGTCATATCATCTGGGGAAATTTTGTTTCGCAAGTAAGTGGATGTGGACTACAGTATAGTGTGCATATAAGATAAACTTATTGTAGGGTGGTCTTTGCTTGCATAGTATTTGCATATTCATAAGCATATATTCGCTAGTCTTGTCCGTCTATCTGATATTCCGAGTGGATATTTATTTTGAATGAGAATTACGGTTGAGTAGCCACGTCGTAAAATTCTGTCCTGTGATTTTGTCTTGTTTGCCAATGTAAGTAATGGGGATGAGAATCGTGGGTGAATAGACTGGCATTCAGAGCCTGGAAAAGTAGTAACATTATGCACCAGAAATATATGAGTTGAGTTAAAACTCTTGTCCTTGTTACTATATGGAATATGATAGAGAGAGAGAGCAAAAGCGAGAGAGAACAGTGGGAGAGAAGGACATGCATTATGAAGGAGCCCGCAGGAATGAGCTGAATAACAGTGCTGGAGATGGAGGACAGCTCTACAGATATTTTTCTAAGTAACTGGGTGTAGTGAGAGTGAGAGTGAGAGTCTCTCTGTCTGCATCCCGGGATTTTTCTCCCTTAGAATGTTTACTTTACTTCATATATGAGTTTGTTGTGTGCGACTATGCAGGGCAAGTAGCCCAGGCTCAGACACAACAACACAACGTGTGGGAAGAGACACTGGTTCATATTTTGTGTGGGGAATGCAAAATACATACCTCAGTTGTTTCTTACTCCTCTTACTTATGCAGATAAGGCGATGACTATAAGTCGAGTTAGCTCCCTTACTTGGTTTGGTTCAGCGTTGGCATTCAACTGAACCGGAACCCTTTCATGGATATTTTCGGTTCTCAGTTCCATCTCATCTTCTCGTCTCGTCTCTTCCCTTCTCCGGTCGTCTGAAAAGTGAGAGATAGAAAAAGTATGGGATGTTGTTTCCTTATTTACTCACCTCAAGGATTTGAAATTGCGCATATCACGGATTACTACAGTCTATACTGTAGTTACTATCAGTAGCCTGGATTCATTATTCTATAACTTATCTGGATAATATGATGTTGGTGCTGTGTTTGTTAGACCCTCCCCTTGTTTTGGATATTGTGTGATGAGATTCACATGGCATATAGAACCGTTGTGTTGTCGTTAGCATATGGATGGATAGGAAGTGAAGTGATGTGATGTGATGTGATGCGCTGAGCCCTGAGTCTGCATAGAAATGACTTGAGTCAAAAACATCAGAATTTCGGAGTTAATCAGCAAATTCCATCCGAGAACATGAACATGCTCTGCCTGCCGTTTCGAGTAAAAATTTTGGGAAGGAATTTATATTTAGACGGAGCATCGTTAGAGTTGCAGTTAGAGTTAAAGGGGTGGCTGTGGCTAAACTAAAATTGTGAACTGATCTTGGCTGTGAGAACATTGATTTTAGAGCCATACCATACCACACTATTCCATTACATTCTTACAATGTTCGTGTTCGCTGGTTGTAGATCGAAGGGAGTGGAAACGAATACTAGAAGTAGAAATCTAATTTCATTTGGTTGCATACGGCTAACGTTAACTTGGCCATGGCTGAGTGTTCAATGTTCAAACGTTCAATTATATGGCCAGGCAGATAAACAAATTGTTCGATGAAGTTGAAGTGCAATTACAAGGAAGTTGTGGGCGAATTACTTTTGATAGTGACTGAGGATTTTGCAAGTACACGAGTACCCAAGTAGGCACCAACAAAATATAGCATCTCTGTCACACCCGCTAATTTATATAGCTCTTCTCTTGAGCGAAAAGAGTCCAGAGAATATTAGTTCAAGGCTAATCCGCGCAGTAGAGGCTACCAATTATTCATCACCTACTTACAAGACCTGACTACGACAGCATCATAAGTGCTACGACCGCTTGCAAGATTGATCTGCGAAACTTGAGCCTTGGAATATCTGTATAGTGATAGCCGAAAATCACAGTTAATTTAGGAACGACGGTATGTTTTGTTTTTGAACTACAGTTGCTATAGATATAGATGGCAACTTATAATTTGAATATACTTATTCAATTACGGTCTGACTGGTCTGAAATAAGTCGGTGTTGGTGTTCATAATTTTGGGTGACGATTTGGTCACGTCCTCCGCTAGTGTTTGCATGGAATGCACCAACGGTATATTTTAGTATTCGGGTGGCAATTGGTAGCCGGTTCTAGAAACATGTCCCTCATGAACGTGAGCATGAACATGAAATAAGTGTCAACTCCAACGGGAGAAAAAACTGAATCAATAATATGTGAGTAAAATAGTGATGTATATGTTGGACTGCGGCTTTTCAGAGTTACAAAGATTCCTTCATCTTGTGAAATGAAATATTTTCCCTTCCTATTGATTTCAGAGAGCCTTTTGTGCCTACTGTAACGATCGTATTTGGGGGTTGGGACGTCAAGGATTCAAGTGCACCCAGTGTAAATTGTTAGTACACAAGAAGTGTCACAAATTGGTGAGGATCTTGTGTTCAAATGACCCGTCTTCGACGCTTCTGTCCACGTCGTCGACGTCATCACATCCAGGACATTCCGCTGAATCGTCAATGTTTATTGAAGACGGAGGCCAACACGGACCGGCAACACAAATCCAACAATCGGATAGATCACATCATTGGTCCTCCAGTAGTCGACAGAATGGAGATAGTAGTGGAAGCAGTGAGAAAGGGGGTAAGTTTATTAGAATGTGTGTTTGTTATATTATGTATATATCCTAATTTAAAATTCGTGTGTGGCTTCGGGTTTTCCTCTTCCATCAAAAATAAATTCGGCTCTCTAACTTCAAACATGTGTCGACACAAGTACATCAGTCAGTTCAAACGTAATCCCTGTAAGACGTCGTGATAGACCTTAACACATTTGGTATTCAGGGTGAGCAGTCGAGAATATGTACACATGTAGAGGTTATTGGCTTCGTTGTTTTATTTCAAATGTCTCTTGTGTTATTTTTTTGGAAAATTTGTGGAAAGGTTTGAATGATGGAAGAAAGTAAGATGAAATTTGTCCTAGCCCTTTTCTCAGACTTGTGTTTATGCACTTGTAAATATGAATGACTTCATCGACATTGACAATAAGTCCATACCAGTCAATCGTAGGGGGTTGGGCTGAAGAAAGATTTGATTTGGACATAATGATAAGCTTGTCTCATTTGAAAAGTTGCTGCTATTTACATTTCCTTAATATTAATGCCAGTCAACAATAGCATAACATGTAAATGCTACTTTGAATAGCTTGATTGTGCTTATATGTAGGTATTTGTTGTGGGTTGAAATTATCACTTGTCTATAGAATATGTACAAGTAGTACTAGTTATTTAGTGATTCATATCTTGGACATAATTTTTCCTGAAACAGTATGTAAATACCTATATATACATTATAATAAATAGTTTCATGGACAGAGACCGACGTAGGGCAGTATATATTAAGGTTCAAAAAATATCCAGACAAAGACGCAGTACATTATTGCACCCCCGGCTTTTGAATTTTGATTTACCTCATGGTTGCTTCGTTTTTCATGTTCCGTGTAATATTATAGCTGTATATGTAAGTTGTACTTTTGCAATTTGGGTTGTATGAGCGCGTGCACTTCTGAAACCACCTCCTGTGGTGGTGGAATAGCTAGGCTTCTTTTGGTTGAATTACAAATAGAATTCCTGCGTAGTATCATATCGTAAAATGCAGTGAATGTAGGACGAGGAAAATGGTATAGTTCCAGGGAAAAAAGAAAAAGAATCTGATCCAGTGGCTGGGAGAATCCAACAACCAGAGCAAAACAGAAAGTACTTAATTATATAGATGATTATGTACACAGTGAGTATAGGCTATCTATAAATAAACAATTGTTATTTGTTGTCACTAACAAGCATAGTTCGTTAGTCAGAACCACGAGGACCTATGTATGCAACTACACACGCATAGTCCTTTTGCTCTCTAGAATTCCCTGCGGTACGTTCGAAACGTTCTTCCAAGTTTTACCCACAATGTAACTGTTTGTATTGTATAGGGGCCAACCCAAGTAAATAAAGGGCATGTAGGTATAGGCAATTAGGTAGATAATATGTAACAGATAATTTCTGAGGAACAAAAATGTATGAAGCTGCTGGTTGCTGCAGTTGACTCATTCGTCAAACTTGATATTAATACCCAGCCGAAGAAAATATGTATGTAAGTAATAATAATGAAATGGATAATAGTGGGTATATAAGCATAGCTATAATGATTCGGAGAGTTAGTAATAGACTGTGACAGTGTAAGAAGTTCATTATAAAGGAAAGTTGACATTGTCAACCACAGTTGTCAGTTGTGATTATAATTATTCTGTTTGTACCATTTTACTATTTCCACTTCTAATCACGAGTATGTAGGTAGCAGACTAAAAGGAAACGTGTCTGGAAACTGTGTTTAAGTATACGTGGTTTTCCGTCTATAGCATTTCAAGATAATGTCGTAAAAGGACCTCAAAAGTGTACTGTGGCTCGAAAGGAAAACTATAGAGATTACCAAGGACTGGTAGAGCAATGTGGATGTTTTAGTTTTAACAGCGGAAGGCAATCCGGAGGTTTGAGTTCTTCGTCAACGTTCCATATACTTATATGTGAGAAGCTTAGAACCAAGGGTCTGTCGTTTGTTGAGTCAGGCGGCAGAAGCAGAACTCGATGGAATTGATTAGCTGTTAGTTGAGTAAGAATTGTAAGATCTAGCAGAAAAGCAATAATAATAGAGTTAAAGACTTGAACATGTCAGTCGGAAGTTCTGTCATTTCATTAAGCTTGTTTCCCAATAGCAACGACAATGGCAGTCTTAACGAGAGTAGTTTGTGCATCTGTAGTTTTATTAGAACTTGTGCAATGGATTGCTTTCTAGTTTGATTTGCGTTGATTCGATTAGGTGATAGTGGGAGCTGATACATGTGCGTGGTTGGAGAGTGAAAATCGAATCGTAAGCTGTAAGTAGCCAGTAATGCAAGCCATGTGTGAATGTGTCATTTGCTACTTTGTTGTTTTGCTGTGTATGTGTAGTGACAGTGGACAGTGAAATGCTCAAGTATTTTATCGTAGCAAAAGAATTTGCAAACAGTAGATTCCCTACTGCAGCATCGATACGATTTTGTGGAGGTAATCAATTATTTGTAAGGACTGAATAAAAAACGATATACGAAAGGTTATGAAAGGAAATTAGACGAATGGAATGGAATGATGGAATTGAGGAGGCAATAGTTGGTGATTTCTGATGATGATATAATAATAGGACTTGAAGGAGTGATAGTTAAATAATGCCCTCGTTTGTGCGGCCTATACTAGTTAAGGCTTCGGATTGTCAGAGACGTATTGTGTGGGAGAAATGTTTACTGGCATGCAAGTTGTTCGCTCTATCCTTGGGAGAGTTTCTTATGAGAATTTTTAGTGCTTTGACTGAGACGGATGTAGTACTCATTATTATTGGTTGGACAGGTTTAGCGAAAGATTCTCCTGAAACACCCGAAATGCCTACTGGAGTCGTCGGGATCCCTCGATCAGTGTCGGATACTTTCACTGCGGAAGACAATAATAAAACAGGTATTTCAGCCTTGTCACATTTTACTATTTCCTTCCAAAAAATTTTTGGGATATTTGCAATTCGCATGTCTCATTTTTAATGTACCTAAGTAATTGTAGTAAAAGCTAAAGTTCCTGGTATAAATTGATATCTGCCACGCGGTATTCCAATTCCAAATCGATAAACCCTGCTACAGATGTCCAGCATATTGAGACAAACATTTCCTCCTCATCAAATATATATCTGATGAGCACGGATGTGTTTAGTAGTTTTGCTGAATTGAATGGCAGATAGACCGAGGGCGGGAATATGATAGGGAATGTGGAAATTTGCGACGCATAAATATTGTAAATACATTTTACGAAAGATAATGGATGACATCGTCATAAAATGGTAGATATACAGAATTAACTAGTTTCGTAGAAACCCGCAAGAGAACAAGGGAAGTAATAGTACTCACACGAGAGATTTAATGGAATGCACTGTCCGGATACTGTGAAGATTACAGTGGATATTGACGTTGACGTCCGTGTCATGTCATGCAAGCATGTAAACTAGAAAGACCAAGAATGGTGTAATATCATAACAAATAATATATCGGATTACTCTGCTCAGTATAAAAAATCCAATCAGGAAATAAATTGGGTTACATAGTTTATATCTAACCTGAACTAATATTATTGTTCGGATGGGTGTTAACAAAGTGTAGTGTGGAGCGAAGATTGATATCTAATCGGATCTTTTGTATTTATGCTTTATTTCCAGATGAGAGCTTGGAACCCGGCCGTCAACGGCAATATTGCTTGAATGACTTTGAGCTGATCCGAGTGATTGGACGGGGCAGCTATGCAAAAGTGTTGATGGTGGAATTGCGAAAAACAAAGAGGGTCTACGCCATGAAAGTAATCAAAAAGGCACTCGTTACAGATGATGAAGTGAGTTTTCCTATTATTTGTGAAATTAACTGGAAATGCAATGTTATTTTTATGCTGCTGTATACGTTACATAGTTTCCCATTGTGTGCGCTACTCAGTCTTCGTAAACATCGTCATCATTATAACGAAGTCTCTGTAGTTCTTGTTGCCTGTAGCGCAATTTTAATACATACTAGTTTTATCGTACCTCTCCAAGGTATGATTATGTTTTCTGAATTCTATAAAGGAATTTATGAGGCTTGTGGAATCATTGGAACAGGAATAGAGAAAAGGTTACGAACTTCTCCCGCTGTACCATATCTGTATCCTTTCTCATAAAGTTTTAAGTGATATTAATAGTGTTACTGTTTAGAATATAGTCTCGCACAATTTCTTGTCATTGAATATGTTTATAAACTTGATGTGATGGAACCTATACCATAAGGTTGACAGCTCAGATAGTGGATCCCAGCTTGAGTTATGTCGAGTACGAAAATGCTTTTAAGGGGCAAAGCGGTTTATGGTCCGGGATCTGGTACACGGATTCGCTTAGAAAATTGCAATTATCTACGTGAAAGTAGTTGGAGAGGCAGTAGACAACTTAAGGATTTAAAGAACTAATTAGTTTCTTCGTAGTCCCTGCAGCAGTGGTATATAGATTTGACTAATGTCTGGAATTAAATCTACTTTCTTAGATGGAAAGTAATGTAGGAGGATAAAATAAAATAAATAGCTGAGGGAGACCAAGACAAAGATTTACATAGGATTTAAACTTGGAGACTACAGTGTCGACGTCAACATCGTCCTCACAAGTACGTACGCCCAGGTACGTAAGATGTGAGGAAAACATTTTGTTCGGAATTTGATAAAAACGTACTACTTACTGCGTATTCTAGGACATCGATTGGGTCCAGACGGAGAAACATGTATTTGAGACGGCTTCGAATCATCCATTTTTAGTTGGACTTCACTCATGCTTCCAAACTCCAAGTCGTCTGTTCTTTGTTATTGAGTTTGTACGTGGAGGCGACCTCATGTTCCATATGCAGAGACAACGGAGACTTCCAGAAGAACATGCCAGATTCTATGCAGCTGAGATTAGTGTAGCCCTCAATTTTCTTCATGTCAAAGGTACAATCTTTTGTCCTCCTCAATCTCCTCCTTTTTCGCATTTTATTTACTGCTTCCTTCCTTCCTTCCACAGATCTAGTTGGGGAAAGAATACCTTTATATCTACATGTATGAAAAGCAATTTGTACCCTTGTTGGCATTGAGTTCCGTTTTTTTCCCCGGTCACAAAGATTTCATATAGAAGCTTCATTAGATCCAACGTTTTTTCGGCTATCTGGAGTCAGGGCCTAGACCAGACGTACAGCATGAGGCTTAGGGTCATCTTGACTATATAAATGATAAGGGTGGGACAACTTTTATCTTAAAATAGAAAGACTGTTGTCGATCAATATTTTCGTGGAATCCGAGGAAGGGATTGTGACGTTGGAGGTTGGTAGGTAGATACATACAATTAAATTTATTTGGTAGACTTAGATTGATAAGCCGTTGTATGTAGGTATAGGTGTACATCTGTACGCTGTATTAGTTTTAGGCAAAAGTCCAAATCGGAAACGGCAACTTTATACTAAAACCCTAAGTATGGACTGATGAGACGCAGAATACGAAATGAAATTGATAAACTATATGACCACGGTTGACTTTGATAGAACGGTTGCGGCTAAATAACAAAAATTGGAGTGGCACGTCAACCAGCCTCTAGATTCGTCTAGATTAGGCTCTAGGTATTGGCTGGAATGCGAGGGAAACATTATACAAATTATTTATCTCTCGGGGAATGAATAGTATGATCTATTTCTGGCTTTTATTATTGAAGGGTTTTTTGTTTTTACTACAAGGTTTAGTTCTTGCATTAAATTTTATGAGATAATTTTCTATTACTGTGGGACTATTGGCTACCGTAGAATATGCACAGTAATTACTTCCTGCCTTTTTCTCTTATCAAAATTTATGTGGAGGCATGCATGTATAGTGAAGGTAAATTTCTGGGCAACCTAATGGTAAAGATAAAACGTTTTCGGGGTACACATTACTCCATTATTACAAGACGGCGTTACTTTATAGTTAATGAAGAATGAAAGGAGCGGTTGTAATTTTCCCTTTACGTACTTAAAAGTTGAGGAAGTTAGGAATTGGAGGGAAGATTATAGTTACTAGAGTAGAAGTCCTTCATTAACTCTTCATTTCCCAAACTTTGGAGGTAGTAGCTTGTAAATTCTAATTGAAGGATCGTTGTGGTGTTAGGAGAAGGCAAGGAATTAAAATAAAGTTATGACTAGACAATTTTGTTTAGCATTTGAATTTACACTACGACTACATCCGTTGGTATTGGTATACTTAATTATATATACATACCAGGTTCCAGTCCGGCATTAATTGTACTCTTTTCATGAAAGCCATTAATTCTCGTAAGTCGTTCCCTGTATATTACTATGTGATAGTGAAATTCCTTTTGATAATGCTTCTGTTGATAGTGTTAATAGTTTTTGCAAGTCAAATTTTTTTATACCATTACCCTTTTATGTATCCGCGTAACTGCACTAGTGATAAGAAGGGGCGGTAAATTTCACGTGACATCGATGTGTAGTTAATTTTAAAAATTGAAGCAAGCTCTTCTAGAATTTTTGAACTTGTAGAAGCAGCGAGCCGGTGTTTTATTACTCGGCGTAATAATTATTTGATGAGAGGTTTTCGTACATACGAATCTAATTCTTGGTTTATCCTTACGAACTGAATAATGATTCTAACTGTAAGAAGTAGCTAAGCTGCAATGAAAAAGGATGGGTTATTCCGGATTTACCTAGATAGTACTTCAGGTACATCAGTGTCCACATATGTTTGCAATAATGGATTCAATTTCTATTCTTTAGGAATAATTTATCGAGACTTGAAGCTGGATAATGTTCTGCTCGATCATGAAGGACATATAAAACTGACAGACTACGGAATGTGTAAAGAAGGCATCCGACCTGGAGACACGACTTCCACATTCTGTGGAACACCAAATTACATTGCCCCAGAAATCCTTCGCGGAGAAGAATATTCATTTTCTGTTGACTGGTGGGCTCTTGGAGTTCTATTATATGAAATGTTAGCGGGACGGAGTCCATTTGATATCTTTGGGACGTCAGAAAATCCAGACCTTAATTCAGAAGATTATCTATTCCAAGGTACAGCGTCATCATCATTTTTTTCACTTTACTTGTCATTGTAATCCATGATAAATTGAAAATTTTTGATGGCTACATTTCTGTGGACAAGAATTAATGTACGACATTTGTTGCATGTTTGTTCTGCAGTTATATTAGAGAAGACGATTCGTATTCCAAGGTCGTTGTCAGTAAAAGCCGCCTCGGTCCTTAAGGGATTCTTGAACAAGAATCCTGCAGACCGACTTGGATGTCACCCAGAGACGGGATTCCTCGACATTCTTCATCATCCTTTCTTTAAAAGCATCGATTGGGACTTGGTAAGTAGATAGTCTAATATTCGCTACTTATGATCGTACGCGAAGAGAGAAAGCTAAAAAATCGGGATGAGAGTTGAATCCGTCTCTAGGAATACGTATCTTGGTATATGGCTCAGGTTCGATTAACTGCATGGCTGAAGGATACTTTTCTTTTGACTTTCTATCACTTACGCTTTTTCCGTAGAATATAGGGTTGGTTCCTTTTATGCAATCTATTCCAAACCAAACTTGTTTTCGCCCTGCGATGCTGCCCGTGGTGGTAAGTCTACGAGTAAAACTACAGCAGGCTGATCTATAGGGAGCTTAGGGCAAGTTGGAAGTTGAATGTGAGGAAACAGGCGTGAGCGTGAGAGTCGAGAGGAAATCCTTTTGGTCTCAATAATACGTCCTGTCAGAGTCAGTGTCTCATGGCTTCTTTTTTCCGTCACTTTTTCTTTTTCTATTTTTTTACCTCGCTACCCATCATCATTAGCGAAGCTCTCTGTAATCGACCTTCTATTGTACTTTTCTGTCTCTTCAGCTCTCAAGTTTTAATGGAGTTTATTACGTTTTCCCTGTCCCGGGTGTCCCATCCTTTTCATTCACTCTTTGAACTCCTTCTAGCACCCTTTTGCTCTCTGTATAGTGTCTGTAATAAAAAGAAAAAAAAGAAATCCCTATTCTTTATACTTGGCACTTCAACACGTTTCTCATATTTTTTTCCATTTCGTATTGTCAATAATTCCATTTTCTAATCTATTTTAAGCCTTTGATTTTTGTGTTTGTTCAAAGTTGGAGAAGAAGCAGATTTCGCCGCCGTTCAAACCTAGACTTGAATCTGATAGAGACTTGGATCACTTTGATCCACAGTTTACATCGGAACCTGTGCAGTTGACACCAGATGATACGTGAGTTGATTTTAATTCGTTTTTTGAAGTCGATGAAAATTTACATTTCTTTTGAAAGCGTAGTGTGTAATTGTATTTGTTCATTCTTTTGTGATTTCAGACGTGTGATCGACAAAATAGACCAATCCGAATTTGAAGGATTTGAGTACGTAAATCCATTATTAATGTCTTTAGAAGATTGCGTCTAGGCTGCAGCAAAGAAATAAGAAAAGTATTGGAAAAGTAATAATAAATTAAGTTTCGTAGAAAGCCGACTGATGCATTGATCCAATGGGAAGATTACACATCCAAATCCAGAACTTATGATGCCGGCCTAAATTGTTTTTCCTCATGATTTTTCCATCCGTAAAATAGAACAGGAAGAAAGTAGCCCATCAATACATATATCGTACTTTATTTATGTATCACTGAAGGGTGTTGTTCCGTTATACGGGTTGGACGGATTCTATAGTGAGTCTTATCCCAAGCTGCCAATATATTTGTATTATTCTGTTGTTGTTTTATTATTGTAAATTGAGAGTAAGAATAGGAATCAGCGTAACACTTGGTTATGTATTTTCCCTGTTTTTGTTTTGTTTATTGATTTGTTGTAGTTTTGTATGACCCCTTAGTGGGTCAAGACAAGTTGCAGTTTTCCAGGTCCAAATCATGGATGATTCTACTTAAAATTCTGATAATTTTTATTCCATTGTTTACATGCATACTTAAACATTCGCAGTAGAGAACAAAATGTGTTAATAATTTTATTTGTGAAATAATAATTATCCTTAAACGATTAGTATTATTTACAGTGTATTAAATACTTTGAGTCCATGTTGTGTGTTGAGATGTTAAAATTTACCTCTAAAAGTATAATTAAACTAGTAAAATCTAAAAAAAGAGCAGAGTAGGTCCTATAATTTTTGTATTACATACATTATAAAAACAGCAAATAATTACTCATTCGGCACAATTAAATTTTTATAATTACGTACTAGTTATGATAATCTTATTACAGAAACATTAGAAATCAAAATAAAGCGTTATATTTCCATTCTAGAAGTTTTCTATTCTGTTCTGTACCAGTCTGTATAAATACTGTATTAGTTACTCTGTTTAGAATTTAAGAAAATTAATTACTTATATAACTACGAATTAGTTGTTTTTTTTAACTGAGCCCATGGATTTAAATTGTACTTGAAATACATGGTTAATATCTTACTGTAGCCATGTAAATATCGTATTACCAGGAAAGATTGAAATTATTATTACTGTTATAATATTGTTAGGTAAAATACATTATGTAGATAATATTATAGAAGTGAGTTTTAGATTTACGATTTGATATGAAAGTAAATTTAAGATTGTCTAATAAGTACTATACAAATGGTCAGAATAAATTGAGCGAAGAAAAAAGTATTTAAAGTTGTGAAAATCAAGAAATGGAGCAGCTAGGAAAGAATCTTTCAAGTTTAAAGTTAAATAATTAATAAATGCCATTACTATAAATACGTAGAGATGTAATCTTCGACTATAAATGTTCCTAGGGAAGAATTATCGGGTTCTGTTGTTTGCGCTGTGCCAAACATTTCATAAATAATTACTAAAGTTTAGATAATGTTAAAAATCCATGATATCGTAGTTATCTGTACCCATAATGATGATGGGCGAAATCGAGCTCTGAAAGAATTACTTAAATAAGCAAGGAGATAGAATAATGACGATAGATAAATAAATTGTAAGTAATCTGCATACATATTGCGAACTAGTTGTAAGTTTAACCGTACCCTGTTAAGAACATTACTGGTGTAAAGGGTTAGTCCAGTTAAGTTTATGTTTTTCTATTGAGTGAGCAGTAATCAGGAGACAAGAGATACATACATACGTTTTAGACTCATAATGGCATCGGAGAGTAGTAAGTAATTGTCTGTTTCACTGGACATTCCTGTTCGTAGGAAATTATTCATAATATCATATTCATGTAAAGTAAAAATAAAGGAAGCGTATTATTGTACGGATTGTATGTTGTCCATTAGAAAAATGTTTACATTTAACAAGTTTGTTGCTATACAATATACTGTACCTAAAAAAATTACGTGCTGTGTCATGTATACGTTGCATACACTAAAACTAAACTCCGTAGCTGTAATAAAATTACTAAAGGCGTTAAATGTAAATATAAATGCAAATAAACCATCTTGTTTTGCATTGGATCAATTTGTACTTCCAAATAAAATAATGTTACGTCTCACGATTACTTATACCTGTTTCCAAAACAGGATAAGTAGCTCACGCGACACACATTAATTGCGCCATCAGGCAATCAATGATAACTTGAAGGAGCTAACAATCTTTGTAATCTGCAATAATTAAGAAAATTGCAATAATTATACTTAAACCTGGTATGCAAATGTCTCATAGAAAATGCGCGCAACCTGGAAAGATAGAGCTATTGGTGTAAATTATTTTGAATTAAAAAAATAACAAAATGATTCGATGTTAAGGTACCAACAATGATAATGAGTACATCAGTTTGCAGAAGCGGCTGTAAAATTTATAATCTAAAACAGCTGGAAGGTTTCGTATACCTTAAGCATAAAAACACAATAAACCTGGTGAACATATTGTATACCTCCTATCTGTATATCCACTCAATGTTTGTAGGTTGTAGTGATAGTATATGATATGGTCCTGATAAGCTTTGTTCTATTAACAACTAACTGTCGTAGTTTAAAGTCTCGTCTGGTTTGCTGCATTTAAGCGATCATTTAAGTAAAACCAAGCAGGGTTGGACTTGAGCGTCAAGTTGAGGTGCTCAAGCCCTGATTAAATAGAAAATAATAGAGAACATGGGATGATAAGGATGCAGATAACAAATGGTTATCCTATCCTTTGTTACTTGCACGAAACCGACGAAACAACAAATAGAACGTAAAGATAACAAAAGGAAATGTATTAAAAATATTTTATTTAACGGGCAGATTCAGACGACAAAGTATCCAACAGAACTGGACTGTTAGTTATATATTAAATTGAATTCGGTACTCGTAATCATTTTTTGTATGACGCTAATATTAGCAAAAACTGTGATCGTTCGCTAGAAAAAATCACAACACGATTGCAAGCAAACTTAAGAAAAATGGAAATCAAATCAACAAAAAAATTGTGCTCCGATTTGTTGAATCTCGTGGACAAACAAGTTATTCGTTGATAACACAAATTATGACACTAAAATTAGTACGATAAGAAAAGTATAAAATAACTGTAATTATACCAAGTTCGAATTAAGTATAGAATTCAAAATTATAGTGAAAACTAAAAGCAACCAGGGAGAAAACGAAGAGAGAGAGTTGACTACACACACTAACAGTTGACTGTGCGTGGTGAAAAAAAATAATTGAGCTGGATATGTGAATTTGTAACAATATACCTAACCATCTCTATACATTTATTATAATATGAATGGACTAATCCGAAAATCAAACATGTATCAATTATCACAGTGTGTCAATAAAATAACATAATATAACGTAAAACTGAACAGCTTTCTTCTCTCATTTTATTTCTCTAATAAAGTGAATTACTGTTGCTACTTTGAAAGGTGTCTGTACATACAAGGCAAATACATACATACAAGTAGGTACAATGTATTTAAAAACATATCTCATATTTATACTAACGACAAGTACTACTAAACCACAGAATGACGTAGCTAAGTTTCTTAAAATTAAAGTAATAATATCTTCTGGTTTCAGTTACTGTAGAAATGACTCAGCAGCTGCTTCTCAGTGATACAATGAAAGTACAGTGATGATTTCAGAAAAAATTTCAGCGGAATTTTGTATAATATCTGCCTAGCAGATATTAGCAAACATATTTTTGTTTAACTTTCCATATGGCATGAAGGTGAAGCTGGGTGGAGCTTGAGTCGGAAAAGGGAACAGGACAGTTGGGAATTGGAACTTACTTGGAACTTGGAACGGAACTAAAAAGCAGGGCTTTTATGCTGCAAATTCAATCAAGGAAACGAATTTGCTATATGAGATTAAAGTTCAGTTAAAGAATAGCAATTTCCAAATTGCAAACGAAAAACTATTCCATAACATGCTTCCATTAGTGAAAAAATTTACGAAACTAGGGTAAGATACTTATACAAACTTATACTTCTCATAACACTCATATAGTTATTACAGAGATAATACCAAGTAAGTCCAAGGGACTACCTATAGGTATACCTACCTATACATACAAACAGAAATCAAATGCGAAGGAAATTTTTTTACTCACTAAAATAGCATTGTTGGTTAAAATCGTAAGTAAGTAAACTGATTAATTATGAATGATTTATTACTTAGAATCGATACGTTGATATGCCTGCGAATAAAACGAAGTCAAATCTGTTATCACCTGTTTCCAAACTTCTTCTTTACCAATAAACGATTAGAGCGGAGGGAAAAAACAATAGCAGCAGTAACAATACTGTCCATCATTCTGACCTTTGTTGTAACTATTATATTCTTCAAGTTCTACGTTTTTGAAGCTGATATTCGTCTAATATATTTGGATACTATAGAAGATGCTTCCTACGCAAACACGAAACCTAGTTCTCACGATGACTGGGGTAATAGAATGGTATTGTTAACCGGTTGGAATTATTACAACAAATTTACAGATTTCAATCACACACTACGAACTGCTAATACTATTGAAAGGACTAACGACGGCTACTGGATTACCAGGAAATCAAATGAAAATGAGAATCAGTTCCACCTGAAAGAGAAGAATAAAATACGGC
This sequence comes from Ptenothrix huangshanensis, assembly GCA_036851915.1. Taxonomy (NCBI): domain Eukaryota; kingdom Metazoa; phylum Arthropoda; class Collembola; order Symphypleona; family Dicyrtomidae; genus Ptenothrix; species Ptenothrix huangshanensis. The sequence continues at coordinate 17,573 of JAAXYX010000911.1, forward strand.
TAAGCAATTTTCAGTTTCTTTTCAGTCATGAAGTGCGTCTTGCTCTTAGATTTTACATCCGGGGCTATGCAAGAATATATGTGACTTTCGAACATAGTTATTCCACTGACACTCACAACCTCGTTATTTTTCATGAAAGTGAAGACTCTAATTCAGAACAAAGTGAGTTCTGCACACTAATTATCGAGCCGCCATTTGGATGTCATGTTAAGACGGTGATTACTTTTTTATCGCTAATGGTCGTAATTCTAGAACCAATTATTAAGCATGATTGCCAACACTGTAATTATTAATTTGGCAGAAAACCACTAACTGCATTTGATAAACTTGATTTTTTATTTTTTCAAGATTGATATAGCAGCTGTTGCCTATAATGAAAAGTCTTTTGTCGCCCTTGATAAGGTTGTAGCGGCAGTTGGGAACGACAAACGCAGTCTGCACATGTTGTAAGTGGCAAGCTATATAATTAGAGTTTTCGGTGTTGTTTTTATTGATACGTGCCTACCTATACCTACATAATATGTATATGGTAGCTTCTGGGAGTGGATGTGGATGAGGAGATGTAAGTAGACACTCGCTGACAGCACAAGACGATTGACATTAATAATGATATTATTACAGCTATTTGGTTGTTTTGTCAGCGAGATTTATAATGAACTAAAGTTTGAGTTGTTTGAGTATACGGACATAATGCTGCTGCTTTTTTTGTTTTCATACTCTAACTCTAACATTAACGTTTTCCTTCCTAATTGGATTTCCAGATACACACTATTATCTCAGGGATGGTGCAGCAGTGCAATTAAGGTTCATGGAACGGAATTCAAGACAAATTAAACCATGATGTATTTATTGATTATTTTTCTATAAAGCAAATGCTTTTTCTTATGAAATGTTCCATACCGTATGTTTTTTCAGTTAGAACACCTGGAAAATAAGGTGCTGGAGTTTAATTGTGACAAGTATAATATAATTATAACCGAGCTAAGATTGTTATTGCTGTAATATGTGAATGAACCATTATATTCTGGTCTGGAGGAGTAAAAATAGAAACTAACTGCTTTTATGTGTATTTAGATTCCTTTGAAATTATCATACCTTCAATTTTACAATTATTATTTTCCCTTGCAAATATATTCTACTGGGATATGGGAAAGACGGAAAGAAGTCGCACCTGATATTATTTACTTTAATTTTAACAGTGAATGATATGAGCTAGAGCTAGTCAAACCCAGAATACGAAATCGTCGGCTCCGTAAGATCCTCGTTCTCTGGAATTGAATGTTGGACGTATAAAACTACGAGCGGTATTCGGGTACTTTCGGTGCATTCGTCCGTCTTTTATACTAAATCCTCAGTCAAGGATAGGGTTATAGTGCTAGTATAGAATATGAGAAATGAGAGGAAATGTTCTATGCTTATTTCATTGTGCAATATTCTAATCACTGTATATTATACATACTAGGTAGGTAGATATAATACCAGTTTCTAAAAGTAAAAGTCAAAGTCAAAATGCCAAAATTCGTGCGCCGTCGTCTTTTATTCTTTTTGCATTTTATACTCAAAGCCATATGAGTTAATGCACTCTTGAAACAACTTGAAAGGCTTTGTGCATAAAATTGTTAAACATGTACCAAGAGCTGAAATTCAATTTCTATTCAAAATTTGCTACTCGTGTTCACGTTTCCTTTTTGCTAAAAGCATTTGCAGTTTAAAATATTCGACACTCTCCTGACAGTCAAGTCGTTTCGAAGACGAATGGCAAGAGCGTGAATACACACTTGTACTAGTACGTATTACATAGATACGCTTTTCATGATCTGTTGAGATCACTTAAATTTGACTTTGGGAGTTGGGAGTTGGGACTATGAAATAGATTACTACGAACATAGCAACTAGGACTAGCACTGAATGCATATATTATACTTGCGCTCTTAAAATTATGATAAATTGTGGTTTCCTGTTGCAAAATCTAATTTAAGGATTATAACTTCAAACAGTTACAACAAAGACTCAGACAGTTTATATGGTGATAATTTGAATCATCATAGTACATAGTGGAGTAGTGGAATTATATTATAACAATTATCCTTAGAGAATACATTCATTGTGAAAGTAAACGTGAACTTAGACACGACGTCCGAAGATGAATGCTGCAGTTGGAATTCACGTTTTCCTAAATTGAAGAAATATCCTTACCGTTCAATCTTTGTGATTCCGGGCGGCCTGCGTAAACTGAATCAAAATTGCCATCAATTATTATTACTACTAAGCCAACCGTCACTAGCGTCACAACTTTGGAATTCTGAGATCGATCTCATTGACTGTTGGTCGCTTATTTAGAAGAATTGTAGATATATACGCACGTGCAAGAATAATTACATTACATGTCATCGACTCTAGTCAACCAGTAAAAAACAGTTGACAAAAACTAACCTTCACCGCATTCAGGGTTACTCTTTGAGAAATTCAAGATGCGATTTTCGAATTACGTACATCGGAAAAACGAGTTATGAATCAGCCAATCAACTGAACAAGAAAGTACTGCTTGTACAGAGCCTTATGAAGTGCGACGACAATAATTTTCCCATTGAATTTATACACCAGCACAGCCGATTAGACGTAGTTACTTAAATAATAATAATAAATCAAATTAAAATATATAATAGACCGTGTTTTTTTGTTATTTGCGGTGTGGTCTTCTTTGTAACGGTATCTCTAATGATGCAGTTTGGACAAACCAATTAATTTAAACTAAATGATCAAGTTAATTGGGTAGTAGTGCTGGTATACCGCAAGTTTGAAGTTGGATCATTCACAACCAGCACTGTACTGCAGTGGTACTTCGCATTAAAACTTAACTGGTCCTGGTATGAAAATAATCATTTAATCATCTTTCTTCGAAGCCAGTCTCAACGATCGTGGTCAGCTCCGTACCGTTTTTTATGCAGCAACCAAAAACTCTAGAATAATCTCGTGGGAGCTGGGAGTAATTATACGTATCAATGAGTGAGTGACAGAAACTGTTATCAGGAGGCATTCGACGCTACTTCGTGAAGCAGTAAATTTTTTTGGGGCTGACATCACAAGTCGTGTATTTGTTGACGTTAAAGCGATCCAATTTACTTGTGGTTTTGTGAGTATGTGCGAGAAAATACCTACATAAAAACACTGTCAATAATAACAGTCGCCACTTCTAAGTATTCTCTAATTCTCACATGTGATTTAGAAGGAAGGAAGAAATAAGCGTTGTTGTCTTTCAAGGAACTGGCACGACGTCAATTCAATTATCTTCTTATTCGAATTATTATAAATTCTCGGCTACTTTTACCCTAGACCTTAGAGAACAATAATTCCCGGCGAACTTAAGTAAACAGTTTACTCAATTTTTCAACACTGCTGTATGTACACAGCAAGCATTATTTCTTAATTTGGACATTGCTACGCTTTTAGTCTTTTTGGTACTTACTTAAATTCAAAGCAACGACGGCGAACGTTTTAAAGCGCATCTGAGGGCAAGTGCTCAAGGCCAGACTCCTGAATCTTGAATCTCTTGAATCTCATAAATAATCTCTGAATTTTGAATTGCATAAGCTTCAGTTGAGAAATCAGCTGATAACCTTGGCTTGTGTTTGTGACAAAAGCAAAGGAAACAATCAAATACACGCGTGAATAATTTTAAATTTCAAGCGTTGCGGCTATTAAACGTGTAACAATGGGCAAATGTAAAACATTTCTCGTAGTTTGCTTCATTGGATTTACAACCTTTACTCAGGGTGTGATTAGTGCAAGTATTTTAGATGATTTGGAAGATCAAATCATCCCTCAGGCAAAAGATACTAAACCAGTTGTTGTTCCTGCAAATAAATCTACCGATGGAATACCCGGTGCTGATACGCTCGGAATTGGAACGTTGAACAAAACTACAGGTGATAGCATCGTTCCATCAATACCATCACTTATGAATTCATCTCTCGATGTGAACAGTACGACGGGAAATATCACACGTGGGAATTCAACTGTGGTAAGCCTAATATCTCTGAACAACTTTAAAATAACCTATAACGGAAAAGCCTGACTATTATAAGGTGTTCTGGAAAGTCAAGTCTGACTGAAACGCTGAAAGAACGATAAGAGGGACACGTACGTTGACAAGTTAAATTAAAAGTTGTTCAATGATCTAAACTTTCAGGGGCCTAAAATGACAGAGGGAGAAATGTTAAAATCGTTTTTCAGTTTCGGATTGGGACAACTAACAGACTATGCTCACGAAATCAAGTTCCTTCAGGACCTAGAAAATAATGGTACAAATATAACAGAATACGTTAACAATGTGACAAAGGGGTACATCAGCGAGGACGAATACATGCGACGAAGATATGGGGACAACTACAACAGTCACTATCATCGCACGTCATTTATACCGATTCCATTATTCATGGGTGGAGGACGCGGATTCGGTGGTTTTGGAGGATTCGGCAGACCTAGTTATAAGACGGCAATGCTAATGGCTGCTCTTCCTCTTGTGGCGAATAAGGCTGGCTTTGGAAAGAGCAAGAATAAGGGACTTGGTGGGTTTGGTGGAGGTGGTTTTGGTGGAGGTTTGTTCGGTGGAGGTAACAAAGGAGGATTTGGTGGTGGTGGCTATAATAATATGGGTAGCTATGGTAACATGGGAAGTTATGGGAATATGGGTGGGTATGGGAATCAGGGAGGCTATGGCGGAGGTTATAACAACATGGGAGGATATGGGGGTGGTGGTTACAATAATATGGCTGGTTACGGTCAAGGTCACAACAACATGGCAGGTTATGGTGGCAACACTCAAGCTGGTTATGGTGGCAATACTCAAGCCGGTTATGGTGGCGTGGCTGGTGGTTATCCAGGACATGGCAATACAATGGGAGGAGCAGCGGCATATCCAGGTCAAGGAAATACAGCGGCTGGTGCAGGTGCTTATCCAAGACAAGCGTACGGTTCCGTTGGGGGGCAGAATACGGGAGCTGGTTATGCGAATAATATGGGAGCGGGAGCAGGAACAAATCTTGGGCCCCCGCCTGCATATGGCAGCTGGAATTCTCCCACCGGAACGAATACGGCTGGTGCCAACCCTCCTCCGTACGGAAGTTGGAATAACCCTGGTACTGGTACAGGAGCTAACGCGGGTGGGGCTAAACCTCCTCCATATGGCTGGAACACTGGTACAGGAAACCGGAACCGGAACCGGAACGGGAACTCACGTGGGCGGAGCTCCTCCACCTTACGGGTGGAATGCAGGAGGAGCTGGGCAAACTGGTACAAATGTAGGGAGCGCCTCTGCTTCAGGAACACATAATCTGAATTCTGCTCCAGGTCTCAACAAACCTGCCGCTGGATGGAATGTTCCTTCACAAGGGGGATCACACTCAGCTGGTGGAACTGGAAGTAACATGGGATGGAATGTCCCTCAAGGGGGAGCAGGAAGTGGAAGTTCAAATCCCGGCTGGCATGTTCCTCCTGCAAATACTAACACAAATTCCAAACCTGCAAGTAGTGGTACAGGGAGCAGCGGATCAAAGAGTGGGAGCAGCTGGAACCCTTGGGGAAAATCGTCATCGTCTGGCTCTTCGGGCTCTTCTGGTTCATCTGGATCATCTTCAGGTTCTGGGTGGGGGAAGAGCAGCGGTGGGCGAAGTAGTGGCGGACGAAGTGGAGGAGGAAGAAGTGGAGGTGGACGCGGTAAAGGATAAGCATTTGGCGATTTGGCCTCAGTTGCTTTGCAGTCATGTAATTGTTTTTAGTAGAAACATAATTGACTCAAATTGTTCAAAATTATTGATTGCCTCTAATTATTTGTTTAGTTGCTAAAATAACTAATTATTTTACAACCGTTGTTTCAAGTTAGAACTGAATCGTCAAGCATGTTTTTCTAACATTTTTGATTTCTTTTCAATTCCATGACGCGAAAGAAATGTGGGGGATATAATTCCATATTGTTGTTAAATGCTAGGTATATTATAATCATCAGTATTGTAAATCCTTTTGTTGGTAACTATTTTTTAATAAGAATTGTTGGACACTATTTTCTGTTATCTTATAAAATATACAGTATATTTTATTTCCTATTTTTGTTTTCAGTAGCAATTATTATAATTAATTATTGTCATCACCAAAAGAAACCTCATACTGGTTCCGTGTCAGTATCAGGCACTTTTGAAGTAAACAACAGAAAATACTTTAGAATCCAATCTATACAATTAATTTTGTTGTAGCTTTCAATATTGGATCGTAATCATAGTAGGTATATGGACTGTGAATATGTTAAAAGAGTAAAATGATTGAAATTCCTAAGCCAATATACGTACCTGTATGTATATGATTAATACTGTGTTAAACTTAATGTAACAAACTCAATAATACNTCATACTGGTTCTGTGTCAGTATCAGGCACTTTTTCAGTAAACAACAGAAAATACTTTAGAATCCAATCTATACAATTAATTTTGTTGTAGCTTTCAATATTGGATCGTAATCATAGTCGGTATATGGACTGTGAATATGTTAAAAGAGTAAAATGATTGAAATTCCTAAGCCAATATACGTACCTGTATGTATATGATTAATACTGTGTTAAACTTAATGTAACAAACTCAATAATACAATGTGATGTAATGTGGTAAAATAACTGTCATTACCTGTCCATACTAGAAGCTTATTATTTAATTACTATTTCTTCTTGCACGTAGAATTCAGTCTAGAGCTAAATTTTTCCAGGAACTACGCGTACCTTCAAATGCAAATGTAATGCCTATTTAATGAATTAATTATGTATTTGTGTAATGAACTAAAAATAAGAAATATTGAAGTACTGGAAATAAAAATTNTAACAAACTCAATAATACAATGTGATGTAATGTGGTAAAATAACTGTCATTACCTGTCCATACTAGAAGCTTATTATTTAATTACTATTTCTTCTTGCACGTAGAATTCAGTCTAGAGCTAAATTTTTCCAGGAACTACGCGTACCTTCAAATGCAAATGTAATGCCTATTTAATGAATTAATTATGTATTTGTGTAATGAACTAAAAATAAGAAATATTGAAGTACTGGAAATAAAAATTTCACCGGCATTTACAAAGAATTATGTTCTATTGAATCAGTCACATATAGCTTGTGTGGTACCTAAGTGAAGTTCATTGCCAATTTCGTAGTACTAACAAAATATTTTTGTTTGCAGCATGGTGTGAGCATAAACAGTCTCAAATTAAATAAACAGTATTATATTTAAGTGATATTTAATCAATATTGCACTCAAGTATCGTATTATAAACATGAACGTGCGTGTAGGATTTGATCAGCGTTACACCTGGATCCTAATTTAAATTCAGTTAAAAGTGTTATTGTTAGCGTGTAGCAGGATAATGGCTTTCCTAACCCAACTCTAAGCATAATTTCCATGTACAAAGGAGGAGACAATACGCAACGCGAAAGTATACTATATATAGAATTAAGTTGTTTTTTTTTGTCGAAATGTACTCAAATGACAATGACTGAATTACAAACGTAAAGTACATGGGAGCACAATGGCTGCCATTTTACTATGTATTCATTTCTTTAAGTGCTTCTATTAGTTTACTAATGTGGTGGTTAGAATTTTCCACATTCGTCCCTAATTTTTGTTCAACGTTTTTTACATAAAAATTTGAGAAAAAAACCCAAAGTGAAAGGAATTCTTGTAGGTCAGGTCCTAGATAGTGCCTTTTATCTGCAAATAGTATAAATAATTACGGTTATTATGGACGAAAATTTCGCGGCTAACAGAACTCGGCAATTCAGATCCAATCAGCTTATTTGGAGATTAAATCGAATTTTGAAATTATCATTCACGCTACGTCATCCATCGCTGATTCCTTCACTAGACTTTTTATCCAATTGGATTTGGACTCGTTAAATTTACAGATACTCAAAGTCAAAATGAAGTGTGTGTTTTTGGCATTTGCGTTTTTTGTTTCTTGTTCAACTTTCCTCCTTGACACGTGGAGTGCCGAGAAGCATCATGCTATAGGGACTTTTTTAAAGTTTTACATGGAGAAACAAAGTGAGAACTTTTGCCCCTTTACTTTTGCCAACGTTCATAAATTACCACTAGATTTCTACGCAGACATTGACATTTTGCACTGGCAATCATCATCGAAGTCGAAATCTCCCATGCTTCCATATAAAATTACTTCGTACCCACAAACCATAGAACATACTCCAGGAAATCGAAATCGTAAGCTAGAAATAAAGAAGTTTATGTTATTTTGTGAGACGTTCGTGTCCTACATACCTGACGACGGACATTATGTTCAGCAATATTCACAACCACAACCCCAGCCTGCATCTGAATCTCGAGAGCAAAATCAAAGTTTGAGTGGAAATCGAATTCAAGTTTATCGCAATAAAATGCAAAGTATACTGAAATTGGGGAAACCTGCAAGAGACAGATTTATCATTTTCGTTGACAACCAAAAAGCCACACAAATCATTTCCGAGTCATGCGAATTTGGAAAATTACGATTTGTACAGGCTGTGGATATTTCGACGACGATTGTTGTATTCAAAACTTCAAAATCACAAATGGTGTATGCATCACGGTTCAATCCTTCCAGTTCCAAGTTGAATGAGATTTCAAAGTATTCATTGGATGAAATCAACTTGAATGGAGAGCACTTACGGATCGCAGCTATCCCTCTACGACCATGGCTTAGAGTGAATAAAGCTGGGATTCCGGTTGGTGGCCTATTGCATTATTGGTATCGCGAGACGTCTCGGAATTTTAACTATACGTATGAAATGAAAGTTCCGAAAGATTTGAAGCTTGGAACCGGACAACTTCTCGAGAATGGAACGTGGATTGGAATGCTGGGTGAGATTTCTTCTGGTCGAGCTGATCTTGCATCGGCAGCCGGAATCACGACGGAAAGACTTGAAGGTCCCTTTGAATTTACAGAATACAATTTCGCATTTGCCGGCATGTTCATCACAGCTCATCCAGAAATTGTGGTTCGTTGGGGAACGTTGGTCCATCCATTTACGCCAAGAGTGTGGTTGCTAATCCTTGTTGCTTTCCTTCTCTTAATCCCCATTATCTATTGGCACTTTAAATTTGAATTATATCTGGAACAGAGAAGATCAAAAAGAAAGAGTCAAGATTGTAGTACTAATGCTAGCAATGTGAATCATGATTTTATTTACAATTCCGTCTTGATTCCTTTCACTCTATTTATTGAGCAAGACCCTAAGAAAGTTATACCAAAGAATCTTCGCTTTCTCATTACGATCTGGATGCTCTACGTTATCGTTCTAAACACGGGCTATAAAGAAAAACTTTTCTCATTTATGACTTTCCCACAATGTTCTCAAATTCCTCAGGACTTGCTCCAACTTGCCATACGAACGGATTACAAAATTCTCTACAACTATTGGCCCAGTATCATGTACCAGGGATGGATGAGTAACAATCTACCCCACATGAAAGCTATTTTTCAAAGATTTCAACTGGAGAATAATTCGGCACAGTGCGTAGTTCAAGCTGCAGTTCAACCCAAAACCGTATGCATAGCTTATGATTTCGATTTGCTTCCGTCCATGGCATCAAATCTGACTTTCGGTCCTAGTTTCAAACCAGTTTTCGTGACCTCTCAATCATTTTTCCCTGGCTACAATGCCATGCCGTTTTCTAAAGGATCTTTATACGTTGACTCATGGAGGAAGATTGGGTCCATGATGAGAGATTTTGGTTTACCGCCTTTCTGGCTTCAGAGAATTCTCAAAGATCGGCGTCATGCAGGTCAGCAATGGCTACTCAAAAATCAAAATTATAGGGAAAATCATCAGAACTATACAGATGGAGATATTGAGGAGGATCAGGATACAAATGCTATTCGTGTTTGGGAAAAGCTTTCCGAATTCCGGGAAGCGCAAAAGAAGAAGGCTAGACCTATGAAAGTGGACAATTTTTTGACATTGTTTGCTTTGTATGGAATCTTATGTCTCTTGAGTACTTGTGTTTTTCTATGGGAAAGGCAAATGCATTTAAGGCAGCGAGGTGAAAACGACGAAAAATCAAACTTTGTAAACGCTAGTACAACAAATTTTTTCATTGTTAAAATTTCGCAACCAAACTAATTTTAACTTTCTTGGTTTCTAAAGATGAGAGAATTATTTTTACTGGTTGACTACCTCCTACTAGTAACTCATAGTTGGATATGTGTACTTGGTCTTGTTAATGTGTTCTGAACTTTCGGAAACGCCTTTCCTGATAATAAAATTGGGACGAAATTAACATAATTATTCGAGATTGTGTCCTAAAAACTAAGCATCCTTAAAAGAGGTAAAAATCCATCTATGATCTAATTGCGTAGTTAGTGTAAATAGGAAGGCAGTTAGGATGCATTTTAAGTTCCTAACCATAGCATAAAAACGCATCTTGTGCTGTGAGATACGGTTTTTGAAAACGACCGTTTTTTTATTTATTTTGCAATTTTTGGAAACGCATTACGAATTTTTTCTACTTTTTCTTTTTTAAAACGTACGCTTTTTTTGTTTACGGTTTTTCGACACGTCAGTTTTTTCTTTTTTTTTACGTTTTTTTTAAAACGTCTGGTTCTTATTTTTTACTCTTTCTCAAAACTGCTGGTTTCTGCTTTTGCATTTTATCAAAGCGTCAATTTTTCTTTTATGCTTTTTCAAAACTTCTGTTTTCTGTTTTTTAGGACAGTTACAACAAAAGAGTACCTTCGACTGGGAGATGCTTTTTAGATGCACTTTCAATGCGTTTTAGATGCAATTTAAGTTAACCTGATATGATTTCTAGCTGCGCTCATAATTATGCTAATTATAATGGCAGTTAGTTATAATTAGGTCCAGGGTTTTTGGTGCGTTAGAAGCCAGTTTTTACAGTGTAGTCTAGTCCAAGTCCAGCGCAAACTGTGCTTCACCGGCATTCCTCGGTAATGCTTTTTCGATTTTACAACTGTATGTTTCAGCAATGAACGTACATACAAAGATACAAATAATTTGTTCAAAAATATTATCAGGTAATAAATCAATTTTTGAATACAATAAAGAAAATATTTAGTTGGCATTTATCATGTTGCAGAAAATTGGAAATATAACACTTTTGACATATCGCAGATCTTCCTACATGCATGGACACAGTAACACTGGTAGAGAACAACCAGGAAAACTTGTGGGCTTCTACTAGGAATCTCGCAGACTAATTAAAACGTGATGCTGGGAGGATGCAGCAAGTGTTCTGTTTTG